>JAEIGQ010000444.1:0-76976 GCA_018904275.1 Lordiphosa clarofinis
TTCCCAATTTGTGGAAAATTTGTTGAATGTCTAAAACATATTACGGGTCTAAACTGATCCATTACGGCTATTTTCATCCACCTGGGTCGAAAGTTGTCGAATTTAGCAGAAATTGATTCCATACAAAGAATTTACTATTTAAAACTAAATATTGTACTCTACGACCTCATTAGGCTAAACCATTGCCTAGCTTCCCAATTTGTGGAAAAATTTGAATATCTAAAGCATATTACGGGTCTAAACTGATCCATTACGGCTATTTTCATCCACCTGGGTCGAAAGTTGTCGAACAGAAATTGATTCCATACAAAAGATTTACTATTTAAAACTAAATATTGTGCTCTACGACCTCATTAGGCTAAACCATTGCACCTAGCTTCCCAATTTGTGGAAAATCCGAATATCTAAAGCATATTACGGGTCTAAACTGATCCATTACGGCTATTTTCATCCACCTGGGTCGAAAGTTGTCGAATTTAACAGCAGAAATTGATTCCATACAAAGATTAACTATTTAAAACTAAATATTGTACTCTACGACCTCATTAAGCTAAACCATTGCACCTAGCTTCCCACTTTGTGGAAAATTTGAATATCTAAAGCATATTACGGGTCTAAACTGATCTATTACGGCTATTTTCATCCACCTGGGTCGAAAGTTGTCGAATTTAACAGCGAAATTGATTCCATACAAAGATTAACTATTTAAAACTAAATATTGTACTCTACGACCTCATTAGCTAAACCATTGCACCTAGCTTCCCACTTTGTGGAAAATTTGAATATCTAAAGCATATTACGGGTCTAAACTGATCCATTACGGCTATTTTCATCCACCTGGGTCGAAAGTTGTCGAAGTTAACAGCAGAAATTGATTCCATACAAAGATTTACTATTTAAAACTAAATATTGTACTCTACGACCTCATTAGGCTAAACCATTGCACCTAGCTTCCCAATTTGTGGAAAATTTGAATATCTAAAGCATATTACGGGTCTAAACTGATCCATTACGGCTATTTTCATCCACCTGGGTCGAAAGTTGTCGAATTTAACAGCAGAAATTGATTCCATACAAAGATTAACTATTTAAAACTAAATATTGTACTCTACGACCTCATTAGGCTAAACCATTGCACCTAGCTTCCCACTTTGTGGAAAATTTGAATATCTAAAGCATATTACGGGTCTAAACTGATCTATTACGGCTATTTTCATCCACCTGGGTCGAAAGTTGTCGAATTTAACAGCAGAAATTGATTCCATACAAAGATTTACTATTTAAAACTAAATATTGTACTCTACGACCTCATTAGGCTAAACCATTGCACCTAGCTTCCCAATTTGTGGAAAATTTGAATATCTAAAGCATATTACGGGTCTAAACTGATCCATTACGGCTATTTTCATCCACCTGGGTCGAAAGTTGTCGAATTTAACAACAGAAATTGATTCCATACAAAGATTTAACTATTTAAAACTAAATATTGTACTCTACGACCTCATTAGGCTAAACCATTGCACCTAGCTTCCCACTTTGTGGAAAATTTGAATATCTAAAGCATATTACGGGTCTAAACTGATCCATTACGGCTATTTTCATCCACCTGGGTCGAAAGTTGTCGAATTTAACAGCAGAAATTGATTCCATACAAAGATTTACTATTTAAAACTAAATATTGTACTCTACGACCTCATTAGGCTAAACCATTGCACCTAGCTTCCCAATTTGTGGAAAATTTGAATATCTAAAGCATATTACGGGTCTAAACTGATCCATTACGGCTATTTTCATCCACCTGGGTCGAAAGTTGTCGAATTTAACAGCAGAAATTGATTCCATACAAAGATTTACTATTTAAAACTAAATATTGTACTCTACGACCTCATTAGGCTAAACCATTGCACCTAGCTTCCCAATTTGTGGAAAATTTGAATATCTAAAGCATATTACGGGTCTAAACTGATCCATTACGGCTATTTTCATCCACCTGGGTCGAAAGTTGTCGAATTTAACAGCAGAAATTGATTCCATACAAAGATTTACTATTTAAAACTAAATATTGTACTCTACGACCTCATTAGGCTAAACCATTGCACCTAGCTTCCCAATTTGTGGAAAATTTGAATATCTAAAGCATATTACGGGTCTAAACTGATCCATTACGGCTATTTTCATCCACCTGGGTCGAAAGTTGTCGAATTTAACAGCAGAAATTGATTCCATACAAAGATTAACTATTTAAAACTAAATATTGTACTCTACGACCTCATTAGGCTAAACCATTGCACCTAGCTTCCCACTTTGTGGAAAATTTGAATATCTAAAGCATATTACGGGTCTAAACTGATCCATTACGGCTATTTTCATCCACCTGGGTCGAAAGTTGTCGAATTTAACAGCAGAAATTGATTCCATACAAAGATTTACTATTTAAAACTAAATATTGTACTCTACGACCTCATTAGGCTAAACCATTGCACCTAGCTTCCCAATTTGTGGAAAATTTGAATATCTAAAGCATATTACGGGTCTAAACTGATCCATTACGGCTATTTTCATCCACCTGGGTCGAAAGTTGTCGAATTTAACAGCAGAAATTGATTCCATACAAAGATTAACTATTTAAAACTAAATATTGTACTCTACGACCTCATTAAGCTAAACCATTGCACCTAGCTTCCCAATTTGTGGAAAATTTGAATATCTAAAGCATATTACGGGTCTAAACTGATCCATTACGGCTATTTTCATCCACCTGGGTCGAAAGTTGTCGAATTTAACAACAGAAATTGATTCCATACAAAGATTTACTATTTAAAACTAAATATTGTACTCTACGACCTCATTAGGCTAAACCATTGCACCTAGCTTCCCAATTTGTGGAAAATTTGAATATCTAAAGCATATTACGGGTCTAAACTGATCCATTACGGCTATTTTCATCCACCTGGGTCGAAAGTTGTCGAAGTTAACAGCAGAAATTGATTCCATACAAAGATTTACTATTTAAAACTAAATATTGTACTCTACGACCTCATTAGGCTAAACCATTGCACCTAGCTTCCCAATTTGTGGAAAATTTGAATATCTAAAGCATATTACGGGTCTAAACTGATCCATTACGGCTATTTTCATCCACCTGGGTCGAAAGTTGTCGAATTTAACAGCAGAAATTGATTCCATACAAAGATTTACTATTTAAAACTAAATATTGTACTCTACGACCTCATTAGGCTAAACCATTGCACCTAGCTTCCCAATTTGTGGAAAATTTGAATATCTAAAGCATATTACGGGTCTAAACTGATCCATTACGGCTATTTTCATCCACCTGGGTCGAAAGTTGTCGAAGTTAACAACAGAAATTGATTCCATACAAAGATTTACTATTTAAAACTAAATATTGTACTCTACGACCTCATTAGGCTAAACCATTGCACCTAGCTTCCCAATTTGTGGAAAATTTGAATATCTAAAGCATATTACGGGTCTAAACTGATCCATTACGGCTATTTTCATCCACCTGGGTCGAAAGTTGTCGAATTTAACAGCAGAAATTGATTCCATACAAAGATTTACTATTTAAAACTAAATATTGTACTCTACGACCTCATTAGGCTAAACCATTGCACCTAGCTTCCCACTTTGTGGAAAATTTGAATATCTAAAGCATATTACGGGTCTAAACTGATCCATTACGGCTATTTTCATCCACCTGGGTCGAAAGTTGTCGAAGTTAACAACAGAAATTGATTCCATACAAAGATTTACTATTTAAAACTAAATATTGTACTCTACGACCTCATTAGGCTAAACCATTGCACCTAGCTTCCCAATTTGTGGAAAATTTGAATATCTAAAGCATATTACGGGTCTAAACTGATCCATTACGGCTATTTTCATCCACCTGGGTCGAAAGTTGTCGAATTTAACAGCAGAAATTGATTCCATACAAAAGATTTACTATTTAAAACTAAATATTGTACTCTACGACCTCATTAGGCTAAACCATTGCACCTAGCTTCCCAATTTTGTGGAAAATTTGAATATCTAAAGCATATTACGGGTCTAAACTGATCCATACGGCTATTTTCATCCACCTGGCCGAAAGTTGTCGAATTTAACAGCAGAAATTGATTCCATACAAAGATTTACTATTTAAAACTAAATATTGTACTCTACGACCTCATTAGGCTAAACCATTGCACCTAGCTTCCCAATTTGTGGAAAATTTGAATATCTAAAGCATATTACGGGTCTAAACTGATCCATTACGGCTATTTTCATCCACCTGGGTCGAAAGTTGTCGAATTTAACAGCAGAAATTGATTCCATACAAAGATTTACTATTTAAAACTAAATATTGTACTCTACGACCTCATTAAGCTAAACCATTGCACCTAGCTTCCCACTTTGTGGAAAATTTGAATATCTAAAGCATATTACGGGTCTAAACTGATCCATTACGGCTATTTTCATCCACCTGGGTCGAAAGTTGTCAATTTACAAAATTGATTCCATACAAAGATTTACTATTTAAAACTAAATATTGTACTCTACGACCTCATTAGGCTAAACCATTGCACCTAGCTTCCCACTTTGTGGAAAATTTGAATATCTAAAGCATATTACGGGTCTAAACTGATCCATTACGGCTATTTTCATCCACCTGGGTCGAAAGTTGTCGAATTTAACAACAGAAATTGATTCCATACAAAGATTAACTATTTAAAACTAAATATTGTACTCACGACCTCATTAGGCTAAACCATTGCACCTAGCTTCCCAATTTGTGGAAAATTTGAATATCTAAAAGCATATTGCGGGTCTTCTCATCCACCGGGTCGAGTTGTCAGGACATAAAGTGTATTTTTAATAAACATTGCACTACTTCCCTTGGAAAATTTGAATATCTAAACTTGTCCATTACGGCTATTTTCGTCCACCTGGGTCGAAAGTTGTCGAAGTTAACAGCAGAAATTGATTCCTACAAAGATTTACTATTTAAAACTAAATATTGTACTCTACGACCTCATTAGGCTAAACCATTGCACCTAGCTTCCCAATTTGTGGAAAATTTGAATATCTAAAGCATATTACGGGTCTAAACTGATCCATTACGGCTATTTTCATCCACCTGGGTCGAAAGTTGTCGAAGTTAACAGCAGATTGATTCCATACAAAGATTAACTATTTAAAACTAAATATTGTACTCTACGACCTCATTAGGCTAAACCATTGCACCTAGCTTCCCAATTTGTGGAAAATTTGAATATCTAAAGCATATTACGGGTCCTAAACTGATCCATTACGGCTATTTTCATCCACCTGGGTCGAAAGTTGTCGAATTTAACCCAGAAATTGATTCCATACAAAGATTAACTATTTAAAACTAAATATTGTACTCTACGACCTCATTTGGCTATACCATTGCACCTAGCTTCCCAATTTGTGGAAAATTTGAATATCTAAAGCATATTACGGGTCTAAACTGATCCATTACGGCTAATTTCATCCACCTGGGTCGAAAGTTGTCGAATTTAACAGCAGAAATTGATTCCATACAAAGATTAACTATTTAAAACTAAATATTGTACTCTACGACCTCATTAAGCTAAACCATTGCACCTAGCTTCCCACTTTGTGGAAAATTTGAATATCTAAAGCATATTACGGGTCTAAACTGATCTATTACGGCTATTTTCATCCACCTGGGTCGAAAGTTGTCGAATTTAACAGCAGAAATTGATTCCATACAAAGATTTACTATTTAAAACTAAATATTGTACTCTACGACCTCATTAAGCTAAACCATTGCACCTAGCTTCCCACTTTGTGGAAAATTTGAATATCTAAAGCATATTACGGGTCTAATCTGATCTATTACGGCTATTTTCATCCACCTGGGTCGAAAGTTGTCGAAGTTAACAGCAGAAATTGATTCCATACAAAGATTAACTATTTAAAACTAACGACCTCATTAGGCTAAACCATTGCACCTATACTTCCCAATTTGTGAAAAATTTGAATATCTACAGCATATTACGGGTCTAAACTGATCCATTACGGCTATTTTCATCCACCTGGGTCGAAAGTTGTCGAATTTAACAGCAGAAATTGATTCCATACAAAGATTACACTATTTAAAACTAAATATTGTACTCTACGACCTATTAGGCACTAAACCATTGCACCTAGCTTCCCAATTTGTGGAAAATTTGAATATCTAAAGCATATTACGGGTCTAAACTGATCCATTACGGCTATTTTCATCCACCTGGGTCGAAAGTTGTCGAATTTAACAGCAGAAATTGATTCCATACAAAGATTTACCATTTAAAACTAAATATTGTACTCTACGACCTCATTGGGCTAAACCATTGCACCTAGCTTCCCAATTTGTGGAAAATTTGAATATCTAAAGCATATTACGGGTCTGATCCATTACGGCTATTTTCATCCACCTGGGTCGAAAGTTGTCGAATTTAACAGCAGAAATTGATTCCATACAAAGATTAACTATTTAAAACTAAATATTGTACTCTACGACCTCATTAAGCAAAACCATTGCACCTAGCTTCCCACTTTGTGGAAAATTTGAATATCTAAAGCATATACGGGTCTAAACTGATCCATTACGGCTATTTTCATCCACCTGGGTCGAAAGTTGTCGAATTTAACAGCAGAAATTGATTCCATACAAAGATTAACTATTTAAAACTAAATATTGTACTCTACGACCTCATTAGGCTAAACCATTGCACCTAGCTTCCCAATTTGTGGAAAATTTGAATATCTAAAGCATATTACGGGTCTAAACTGATCCATTACGGCTATTTTCATCCACCTGGGTCGAAAGTTGTCGAATTTAACAGCAGAAATTGATTCCATACAAAGATTAACTATTTAAAACTAAATATTGTACTCTACGACCTCATTAAGCTAAACCATTGCACCTAGCTTCCCACTTTGTGGAAAATTTGAATATCTAAAGCATATTACGGGTCTAAACTGATCCATTACGGCTATTTTCATCCACCTGGGTCGAAAGTTGTCGAATTTAACAGCAGAAATTGATTCCATACAAAGATTTACTATTTAAAACTAAATATTGTACTCTACGACCTCATTAGGCTAAACCATTGCACCTAGCTTCCCACTTTGTGGAAAATTTGAATATCTAAAGCATATTACGGGTCTAAACGGATCCATTACGGCTATTTTCATCCACCTGGGTCGAAAGTTGTCGAAGTTAACAGCAGAAATTGATTCCATACAAAGATTTACTATTTAAAACTAAATATTGTACTCTACGACCTCATTAGGCTAAACCATTGCACCTAGCTTCCCACTTTGTGGAAAATTTGAATATCTAAAGCATATTACGGGCCTAAACTGATCCATTACGGCTATTTTCATCCACCTGGGTCGAAAGTTGTCGAATTTAACAGCAGAAATTGATTCCATACAAAGATTAACTATTTAAAACTAAATATTGTACTCTACGACCTCATTAGGCTAAACCATTGCACCTAGCTTCCCAATTTGTGGAAAATTTGAATATCTAAAGCATATTACGGGTCTAAACTGATCCATTACGGCTATTTTCATCCACCTGGGTCGAAAGTTGTCTGAATTTAACAGCGATTGATTCCATACAAAGATTAACTATTTAAAAACTAAATATTGTTTACCTAGCTAAACCATTGCACTCCCAATTTGTGGAAAATTTGAATATCTAAAGCATATTGCGGGTCTAAACTGGTCCATTACGGCTATTTTCATCCACCTGGGTCGAAAGTTGTCGAAGTTAACAGCAGAAGTTGACTCCATACAAAGATTTACATTTAAAACTAAATATTGTACTCTACGCATTAGGCTAAACCATTGCGCCTAGCTTCCCAATTTATGGAAAATTTGAATATCTAAAAAGCATTAAGCTGATCAATACGGCTATTTTATTCCAAAGAATTTAACAGCAAAATTGATTCCATACAAAGATTTACTATTTCAAACTAAATATTGTACTCTACGACACTCATTAGGCTAAACCATTGCACCTAGCTTCCCAATTTGTGGAAAATTTGAATATCTAAAGCATATTACGGGCCTAAACTTATCCTTTACGGCTATTTTCATCCACCCAGGTCGAAAGTTGTCTAATATAACAACAGAAATTGATTCCATACAAAGATTTACTATTTAAAACTAAATATTGTACTCTACGACCTCATTAAGCTAAACCATTGCCCTAGCTTCCCACTTTGTGGGGGAAAATTTGAATATCTAAAGCATATTACAGGTCTAAACTGATCTATTACGGCTATTTTCATCCACCTAGGTCGAAAGTTGTCGAATTTAACAGCTGAAATTGACTCCATCAAAGATTTACTATTTAAAACTAAATATTGTGCTCTACGACCTCATTAAACTAAACCATTGCACCTAGCTTCCGACTTTGTGGGAAAATTTAAATATCTAAAGCATATTACGGGTCTAAACTGATCTAGTACAGCTATTTTCATCCACCTGGGTCGAAAGTTGTCGAATTTAACAACAGAAATTGATTCCATACAAAGATTTACTATTTAAAACTAAATATTGTACTCTACGACCTCATTAGGCTAAACCATTGCACCTAGCTTCCCAATTTGTGGCAAATTTGAATATCTAAAGCATATTACGGGTCTAAACTGATCCATTACGGCTATTTTCATCCACCTGGCTCGAAAGTTGTCGAAGTTAACAGCGAAATTGATTCCCTCCAAAAATTTCACACTATTTAAAACTAAATATTGTGCTCTACGACCTCATTAGGCTAAACCATTGCACCTAGCTTCCCAATTTGTGGAAAATTTGAATATCTAAAGCATATTACGGGTCTAAACTGATCCTTTACGGCTATTTTCATCCACCTGGGTCGAAAGTTGTCGAATTTAACAGCAGAAATTGATTCCATACAAAGATTAACTATTTAAAACTAAATATTGTACTCTACGACCTCATTAGGCTAAACCATTGCACCTAGCTTCCCAATTTGTGGAAAATTTGAATATCTAAAGCATATTACGTGTCTAAACTGATCCATTACGGCTATTTTCATCCACCTAGGACTTAAGTTGTCGAATTTAACAACAGAAATTGAATCCCATACAAAAGATTTACTATTTAAAACTAAATATTGTACTCTACGACCTCATTAGGCTAAACCATTGCACCTAGCTTCCCAATTTGCGGAAAATTTGAATATCTAAAGCATATTACGGGTCTAAACTGATCCTTTACGGCTATTTTCATCCACCTGGGTCGAAAGTTGTCGAATTTAACTGTAGAAGTTGATTCCATACAAAGATTTACTATTTAAAACTAAATATTGTACTCTACGACCTCATTAGGCTAGAGAGAAACCATTACCCTAGCTTCCCAATTTGTGGAAAATTTGAATATCTTAAGCATATTACGGGTCTAAACTGATCCATTACATTTATTTTCGGTTATCCCCTGGGTCGAAAGTTGTCGAAGTTAACAGCAGAAATTGATTCCATACAAAAGATTTACTATTTAAAACTAAATATTGTACTCTACGACCTCATTAGACTAAACCATTACCCTAGCTTACCAATTTGTGGGGAAAATTTGAATATCTAAAGCATATTACGGGTCTAAACTGATCCATTACGGCTATTTTCATCCACCTGGGTCGAAAGTTGTCGAATTTAACGGCAAAATTGATTCCATACAAAGATTTACCATTTAAAACTAAATATTGTACTCTACGACCTCATTAGGCTAAGCCATTGCACCCTGCTTCCCAATTTATGGAAAATTTAGATATTTAAAGCATATTAGGGTCTAAACTGATCCATTACGGCTATTTTCGTCCACCTGGGTCGAAAGTTGTCGAATTTAACAACGAAATTGATTCCATACAAAGATTAACTATTTAAACACTAAATATTGCTCTCCGACCTCATTGGCTAAACCATTGCACCTAGCTTCCCACTTCTGGAAAATTTGAATATCTAAAGCATATTACGGGTCTAAACTGATCTATTACGGCTATTTTCATCCACCTGGGTCGAAAGTTGTCGAATTTATTAAAATTTAACAGCAGAAATTGATTCCATACAAAGATTAACTATTTAAAACTAAATAGTGTTACTCTCCCCACGCCACGACCTCAGTAGGCTAAACCATTGCACCTAGCTTCCCACTTTGTGAAGAATTTGAATATCTAAAGCATATTACGGGTCTAAACTGATCCATTACGGCTATTTCATCCACCTGGGTCGAAAGTTGTCGAAGTTAACAGCAGAAATTGATTCCATACAAAAAGATTTACTATTTAAAACTAAATATTGTACTCTACGACCTTATTAGGCTAAACCATTGCACCTAGCTTCCCAATTTGTGGAAAATTTGAGTATCTAAAGCATATTGGTCTAAACTGATCCATTACGGCTATTTTCATCCACCTGGGTCGAAAGTTGTCGAAGTTAACAACAGAAATTGATTCCATACAAAGATTTACTATTTAAAACTAAATGTTGTACTCTACGACCTCATTAGGCTAAACCACTGCACCCTAGCTTCCCAATTTGTGCAAAATTTGAATTATCTAAAAACATATTACGGGTCTAAACTGATCCATTACGGCTATTTTCATCCCTGGGTCGAAAGTTGTCGAATTTAACAGCAGAAATTGATTCCATACAAAGATTTACTATTTAAAACTAAATATTGTACTCTACGACCTCATTAGGCGAAACCATTGCACCTAGCTTCCCAATTTGTGGAAAATTTGAATATCTAAAGCATATTACGGGTCTAAACTGATCCATTACGGCTATTTTCATCCACCTGGGTCGAAAGTTGTCGATTTTAACAGCAGAAATTGATTCCATACAAAGATTTACTATTTAAAACTAAATATTGTACTCTACGACCTCATTAGGCTAAACCATTGCACCTAGCTTCCCACTTTGTGGAAAATTTGAATATCTAAAGCATATTACGGGTCTAAACTATCTGTTACAGCTATTTTCATCCACCTGGGTCGAAAGTTGTCGAATTTAACAGCAGAAATGATTCCAGACAAAGATTAACTATTTAAAACTAAATATTGTACTCTACGACCTCATTAGGCTAAACCATTGCACCTAGCTTCCCACTTTGTGGAAAATTTGAATATCTAAAGCATATTACGGGTCTAAACTGATCTATTACGGCTATTTTCATCCACCTGGGTCGAAAGTTGTCAAAGTTAACAGCAGAAATTGATTCCATACAAAAGATTAACTATTTAAAACTAAATATTGTACTCTACGACCTCATTAAGCTAAACCATTGCACCTAGCTTCCCAATTTGTGGAAAATTTGAATATCTAAAGCATATTACGGGTCTAAACTGATCTATTACGGCTATTTTCATCCACCTGGGCCGAAAGTTGTCGAACTTAACAGAAGAAATTGGATTCCATACAAAGATTTACTATTTAAACCTAAATATTGTACTCTCCGACCTCATTAGGTTAAACCATTGCACCTACTTCCCAATTTTTGAATAAATTTGAATATCTAAGCATATTACGGGTTTAAACTGACTATTACGGTTATTTTCATCCATCTAAGTACGAAAGTTGTCGAAGTTAACAGCAGAAATTGATTCCATACAAAGATTTACTATTTAAAACTAAATACTGTACCTACGACCTCATAGGCTAAACCATTGCACCTAGCTTCCCACTTTGTGGAAAATTTGAACACTAAAGCATATTACAAGTCTAAACTGATCCATTACGGCTATTTTCATCCACCTGGGTCGAAAGTTGTCGAAGTTAACAGCAGAGATTGACTCCATACAAAGATTCACTATTTAAAACTAAATATTGTACTCTACGACCTCATTAGGCTAAACCATTGCACCTAGCTTCCCAATTTGTGGAAAATCTGAACATCTAAAGCATATACGGGTCTAAACTGATCCATTACGGCTATTTTCATCCACCTAGGTCGAAAGTTGTCGAATTTAACAGCAGAAATTGATTCCATACAAAGATTAACTATTTAAAACTAAATATTGTACTTTACGACCTCATTAGGCTAAACCATTGCACCTAGCTTCCCACTTTGTGGAAAATTTGAATATCTAAAGCATATTACGGGTCTAAACTGATCTATTACGGCTATTTTCATCCACCTGGGTCGAAAGTTGTCGAATTTAACAGCAGAAATTGATTCCATACAAAGATTTACTATTTAAAACTAAATATTGTACTCTACGACCTCATTAGGCTAAACCATTGCACCTAGCTTCCCAATTTGTGGAAAATTTGAATATCTAAAGCATATTACGGGTCTAAACTGATCCATTACGGCTATTTTCATCCACCTGGGTCGAAAGTTGTCGAATTTAACAGCAGAAATTGATTCCATACAAAGATTTACTATTTAAAACTAAATATTGTACTCTACGACCTCATTAGGCTAAACCATTGCACCTAGCTTCCCAATTTGTGGAAAATTTGAATATCTAAAGCATATTACGGGTCTAAACTGATCCATTACGGCTATTTTCATCCACCTGGGTCGAAAGTTGTCGAATTTAACAGCAGAAATTGATTCCATACAAAGATTTACTATTTAAAAACTAAATATTGTACTCTACGACCTCATTAGGCTAAACCATTGCACCTAGCTTCCCAATTTGTGGAAAAATTTGAATATCTAAAGCATATTACGGGTCTAAACTGATCCATTACGGCTATTTTCATCCACCTGGGTCGAAAGTTGTCGAATTTAACAGCAGAAATTGATTCCATACAAAGATTTACTATTTAAAACTAAATATTGTACTCTACGACCTCATTAGGCTAAACCATTGCACCTAGCTTCCCAATTTGTGGAAAATTTGAATATCTAAAGCATATTACGGGTCTAAACTGATCCATTACGGCTATTTTCATCCACCTGGGTCGAAAGTTGTCGAATTTAACAGCAGAAATTGATTCCATACAAAGATTTACTATTTAAAACTAAATATTGTACTCTACGACCTCATTAGGCTAAACCATTGCACCTAGCTTCCCAATTTGTGGAAAATTTGAATATCTAAAGCATATTACGGGTCTAAACTGATCCATTACGGCTATTTTCATCCACCTGGGTCGAAAGTTGTCGAAGTTAACAGCAGAAATTGATTCCATACAAAGATTTACTATTTAAAACTAAATATTGTACTCTACGACCTCATTAGGCTAAACCATTGCACCTAGCTTCCCAATTTGTGGAAAATTTGAATATCTAAAGCATATTACGGGTCTAAACTGATCCATTACGGCTATTTTCATCCACCTGGGTCGAAAGTTGTCGAAGTTAACAGCAGAAATTGATTCCATACAAAGATTTACTATTTAAAACTAAATATTGTACTCTACGACCTCATTAGGCTAAACCATTGCACCTAGCTTCCCAATTTGTGGAAAATTTGAATATCTAAAGCATATTACGGGTCTAAACTGATCCATTACGGCTATTTTCATCCACCTGGGTCGAAAGTTGTCGAATTTAACAGCAGAAATTGATTCCATACAAAGATTTACTATTTAAAACTAAATATTGTACTCTACGACCTCATTAGGCTAAACCATTGCACCTAGCTTCCCAATTTGTGGAAAATTTGAATATCTAAAGCATATTACGGGTCTAAACTGATCCATTACGGCTATTTTCATCCACCTGGGTCGAAAGTTGTCGAAGTTAACAGCAGAAATTGATTCCATACAAAGATTTACTATTTAAAACTAAATATTGTACTCTACGACCTCATTAAGCTAAACCATTGCACCTAGCTTCCCAATTTGTGGAAAATTTGAATATCTAAAGCATATTACGGGTCTAAACTGATCCATTACGGCTATTTTCATCCACCTGGGTCGAAAGTTGTCGAATTTAACAGCAGAAATTGATTCCATACAAAGATTTACTATTTAAAACTAAATATTGTACTCTACGACCTCATTAGGCTAAACCATTGCACCTAGCTTCCCAATTTGTGGAAAATTTGAATATCTAAAGCATATTACGGGTCTAAACTGATCCATTACGGCTATTTTCATCCACCTGGGTCGAAAGTTGTCGAATTTAACAGCAGAAATTGATTCCATACAAAGATTTACTATTTAAAACTAAATATTGTACTCTACGACCTCATTAGGCTAAACCATTGCACCTAGCTTCCCAATTTGTGGAAAATTTGAATATCTAAAGCATATTACGGGTCTAAACTGATCCATTACGGCTATTTTCATCCACCTGGGTCGAAAGTTGTCGAAGTTAACAGCAGAAATTGATTCCATACAAAGATTTACTATTTAAAACTAAATATTGTACTCTACGACCTCATTAGGCTAAACCATTGCACCTAGCTTCCCAATTTGTGGAAAATTTGAATATCTAAAGCATATTACGGGTCTAAACTGATCCATTACGGCTATTTTCATCCACCTGGGTCGAAAGTTGTCGAATTTAACAGCAGAAATTGATTCCATACAAAGATTTACTATTTAAAACTAAATATTGTACTCTACGACCTCATTAGGCTAAACCATTGCACCTAGCTTCCCAATTTGTGGAAAATTTGAATATCTAAAGCATATTACGGGTCTAAACTGATCCATTACGGCTATTTTCATCCACCTGGGTCGAAAGTTGTCGAATTTAACAGCAGAAATTGATTCCATACAAAGATTTACTATTTAAAACTAAATATTGTACTCTACGACCTCATTAGGCTAAACCATTGCACCTAGCTTCCCAATTTGTGGAAAATTTGAATATCTAAAGCATATTACGGGTCTAAACTGATCCATTACGGCTATTTTCATCCACCTGGGTCGAAAGTTGTCGAAGTTAACAGCAGAAATTGATTCCATACAAAGATTTACTATTTAAAACTAAATATTGTACTCTACGACCTCATTAGGCTAAACCATTGCACCTAGCTTCCCAATTTGTGGAAAATTTGAATATCTAAAGCATATTACGGGTCTAAACTGATCCATTACGGCTATTTTCATCCACCTGGGTCGAAAGTTGTCGAAGTTAACAGCAGAAATTGACTCCATACAAAGATTTACTATTTAAAACTAAATATTGTACTCTACGACCTCATTAGGCTAAACCATTGCACCTAGCTTCCCAATTTGTGGAAAATTTGAATATCTAAAGCATATTACGGGTCTAAACTGATCCATTACGGCTATTTTCATCCACCTGGGTCGAAAGTTGTCGAATTTAACAGCAGAAATTGATTCCATACAAAGATTTACCATTTAAAACTAAATATTGTACTCTACGACCTCATTAGGCTAAACCATTGCACCTAGCTTCCCAATTTGTGGAAAATTTGAATATCTAAAGCATATTACGGGTCTAAACTGATCCATTACGGCTATTTTCATCCACCTGGGTCGAAAGTTGTCGAATTTAACAGCAGAAATTGATTCCATACAAAGATTTACTATTTAAAACTAAATATTGTACTCTACGACCTCATTAGGCTAAACCATTGCACCTAGCTTCCCAATTTGTGGAAAATTTGAATATCTAAAGCATATTACGGGTCTAAACTGATCCATTACGGCTATTTTCATCCACCTGGGTCGAAAGTTGTCGAATTTAACAGCAGAAATTGATTCCATACAAAGATTTACTATTTAAAACTAAATATTGTACTCTACGACCTCATTAGGCTAAACCATTGCACCTAGCTTCCCAATTTGTGGAAAATTTGAATATCTAAAGCATATTACGGGTCTAAACTGATCCATTACGGCTATTTTCATCCACCTGGGTCGAAAGTTGTCGAATTTAACAGCAGAAATTGATTCCATACAAAGATTTACCATTTAAAACTAAATATTGTACTCTACGACCTCATTAGGCTAAACCATTGCACCTAGCTTCCCAATTTGTGGAAAATTTGAATATCTAAAGCATATTACGGGTCTAAACTGATCCATTACGGCTATTTTCATCCACCTGGGTCGAAAGTTGTCGAATTTAACAGCAGAAATTGATTCCATACAAAGATTTACTATTTAAAACTAAATATTGTACTCTACGACCTCATTAGGCTAAACCATTGCACCTAGCTTCCCACTTTGTGGAAAATTTGAATATCTAAAGCATATTACGGGTCTAAACTGATCTATTACGGCTATTTTCATCCACCTGGGTCGAAAGTTGTCGAATTTAACAGCAGAAATTGATTCCATACAAAGATTTACTATTTAAAACTAAATATTGTACTCTACGACCTCATTAGCTAAACCATTGCACCTAGCTTCCCAATTTGTGGAAAATTTGAATATCTAAAGCATATTACGGGTCTAAACTGATCCATTACGGCTATTTTCATCCACCTGGGTCGAAAGTTGTCGAATTTAACAGCAGAAATTGATTCCATACAAAGATTAACTATTTAAAACTAAATATTGTACTCTACGACCTCATTAGGCTAAACCATTGCACCTAGCTTCCCAATTTGTGGAAAATTTGAATATCTAAAGCATATTACGGGTCTAAACTGATCCATTACGGCTATTTTCATCCACCTGGGTCGAAAGTTGTCGAATTTAACAGCAGAAATTGATTCCATACAAAGATTTACTATTTAAAACTAAATATTGTACTCTACGACCTCATTAGGCTAAACCATTGCACCTAGCTTCCCAATTTGTGGAAAATTTGAATATCTAAAGCATATTACGGGTCTTAACTGATCCATTACGGCTATTTTCATCCACCTGGGTCGAAAGTTGTCGAATTTAACAGCAGAAATTGATTCCATACAAAGATTTACCATTTTAAACTAAATATTGTACTCTACGACCTCATTAGGTTAAACCATTGCACCTAGCTTCCCAATTTGTGGAAAATTTGAATATCTAAAGCATATTACGGGTCTAAACTGATCCATTACGGCTATTTTCATCCACCTGGGTCGAAAGTTGTCGAATTTAACAGCAGAAATTGATTCCATACAAAGATTTACTATTTAAAACTAAATATTGTACTCTACGACCTCATTAGGCTAAACCATTGCACCTAGCTTCCCAATTTGTGGAAAATTTGAATATCTAAAGCATATTACGGGTCTAAACTGATCCATTACGGCTATTTTCATCCACCTGGGTCGAAAGTTGTCGAATTTAACAGCAGAAATTGACTCCATACAAAGATTAACTATTTAAAACTAAATATTGTACTCTACGACCTCATTAGGCTAAACCATTGCACCTAGCTTCCCAATTTATGGAAAATTTGAATATCTAAAGCATATTACGGGTCTAAACTGATCCATTACGGCTATTTTCATCCACCTGGGTCGAAAGTTGTCGAAGTTAACAGCAGAGATTGACACCATACAAAGATTTACTATTTAAAACTAAATATTGTACTCTACGACCTCATTAGGCTAAACCATTGCACCTAGCTTCCCAATTTATCGAAAATTTGAATATCTAAAGCATATTACGGGTCTAAACTGATCCATTACGGCTATTTTCATCCACCTGGGTCGAAAGTTGTCGAAGTTAACAGCAGAGATTGACTCCATACAAAGATTTACTATTTAAAACTTTATATTGTACTCTACGACCTCATTAGGCTAAACCATTGCACCTAGCTTCCCAATTTATGGAAAATTTGAATATCTAAAGCATATTACGGGTCTAAACTGATCCATTACGGCTATTTTCATCCAACTGGGTCGAAAGTTGTCGAATTTAACAGCAGAAATTGATTCCATACAAAGATTTACTATTTAAAACTAAATATTGTACTCTACGACCTCATTAGGCTAAACCATTGCACCTAGCTTCCCAATTTATGGAAAATTTGAATATCTAAAGCATATTACGGGTCTAAACTGATCCATTACGGCTATTTTCATCCACCTGGGTCGAAAGTAGTCGAATTTAACAGCAGAAATTGATTCCATACAAAGATTTACTATTTAAAACTAAATATTGTACTCTACGACCTCATTAGGCTAAACCATTGCACCTAGCTTCCCAATTTATCGAAAATTTGAATATCTAAAGCATATTACGGGTCTAAACTGATCCATTACGGCTATTTTCATCCACCTGGGTCGAAAGTTGTCGAAGTTAACAGCAGAGATTGACACCATACAAAGATTTACTATTTAAAACTTTAACCCCCGCCCCGCCTCCCCGCCTTTTAAAATTTATATTGTACTCTACGACCTCATTAGGCTAAACCATTGCACCTAGCTTCCCAATTTATGGAAATTTTGAATATCTTGAGCTTATTACGGGTCAAAACTGATCTATTACGGCTATTTTCATCCACCTGGGTCGAAAGTTTTCGAAGTTAACAGCAGAGATTGACTCCATACAAAGATTTACTATTAAAAACTTTATATTGTACTCCACGACCTCATTAAGCTAAACCATTTCACCTAGCTTCCCAATTTATGGAAAATTTGAATATCTAAAGCATATTACGGGTCTAAGCTGATCCATTACGGCTATTTTCATCCACCTGGGTCGAAAGCTGTCGAATTTAACAGCAGAAATTGAATCCATACAAAGATTTACCATTTTAAACTAAATATTGTACTCTACGACCTCATTAGGTTAAGCCATTGCACCTAGCTTCCCAATTTATGGAAAATTTGAATATCTTAAGCATATTACGGGTCTAAACTGATCCATTACGGCTATTTTCATCCACCTGGGTCGAAAGTTGTCGAAGTTAACAGCAGAGATTGACCCCATTTAAATAATTACTATTTAAAACTTTATATTGTACTCTACGACCTCATTAGGCTAAACCATTGCACCTAGCTTCCCAATTTATGGAAAATTTGAATATCTAAAGCATATTACGGGTCTAAACTGATCCATTACGGCTATTTTCATCCACCTGGGTCGAAAGTTGTCGAATTTAACAGCAGAAATTGAATCCATACAAAGATTTACCATTTAAAACTAAATATTGTACTCTACGACCTCATTAGGCTAAACCATTGCACCTAGCTTCCCAATTTATGGAAAATTTGAATATCTTAAGCATATTACGGGTCTAAACTGATCCATTACGGCTATTTTCATCCACCTGGGTCGAAAGTTGTCGAATTTAACAGCAGAAATTGATTCCATACAAAGATTTACTATTTAAAACTAAATATTGTACTCTACGACCTCATTAGGCTAAACCATTGCACCTAGCTTCCCAATTTGTGGAAAATTTGAATATCTAAAGCATATTACGGGTCTAAACTGATCCATTACGGCTATTTTCATCCACCTGGGTCGAAAGTTGTCGAATTTAACAGCAGAAATTGACTCCATACAAAGATTTACTATTTAAAACTAAATATTGTACTCTACGACCTCATTAGGCTAAACCATTGCACCTAGCTTCCCAATTTATGGAAAATTTGAATATCTAAAGCATATTACGGGTCTAAACTGATCCATTACGGCTATTTTCATCCACCTGGGTCGAAAGTTGTCGAATTTAACAGCAGAAATTGATTCCATACAAAGATTTACTATTTAAAACTAAATATTGTACTCTACGACCTCATTAGGCTAAACCATTGCACCTAGCTTCCCAATTTATGGAAAATTTGAATATCTAAAGCATATTACGGGTCTAAACTGATCCATTACGGCTATTTTCATCCACCTGGGTCGAAAGTTGTCGAATTTAACAGCAGAAATTGACTCCATACAAAGATTTACTATTTAAAACTAAATATTGTACTCTACGACCTCATTAGGCTAAACCATTGCACCTAGCTTCCCAATTTATGGAAAATTTGAATATCTAAAGCATATTACGGGTCTAAACTGATCCATTACGGCTATTTTCATCCACCTGGGTCGAAAGTTGTCGAATTTAACAGCAGAAATTGATTCCATACAAAGATTTACCATTTAAAACTAAATATTGTACTCTACGACCTCATTAGGCTAAACCATTGCACCTAGCTTCCCAATTTATGGAAAATTTGAATATCTTAAGCATATTACGGGTCTAAACTGATCCATTACGGCTATTTTCATCCACCTGGGTCGAAAGTTGTCGAATTTAACAGCAGAAATTGATTCCATACAAAGATTTACCATTTAAAACTAAATATTGTACTCTACGACCTCATTAGGCTAAACCATTGCACCTAGCTTCCCAATTTATGGAAAATTTGAATATCTAAAGCATATTACGGGTCTAAACTGATCCATTACGGCTATTTTCATCCACCTGGGTCGAAAGTTGTCGAATTTAACAGCAGAAATTGATTCCATACAAAGATTTACTATTTAAAACTAAATATTGTACTCTACGACCTCATTAGGCTAAACCATTGCACCTAGCTTCCCAATTTATGGAAAATTTGAATATCTTAAGCATATTACGGGTCTAAACTGATCCATTACGGCTATTTTCATCCACCTGGGTCGAAAGTTGTCGAATTTAACAGCAGAAATTGAATCCATACAAAGATTTACTATTTAAAACTAAATATTGTACTCTACGACCTCATTAGGCTAAACCATTGCACCTAGCTTCCCAATTTATGGAAAATTTGAATATCTAAAGCATATTACGGGTCTAAACTGATCCATTACGGCTATTTTCATCCACCTGGGTCGAAAGTTGTCGAATTTAACAGCAGAAATTGATTCCATACAAAGATTTACTATTTAAAACTAAATATTGTACTCTACGACCTCATTAGGCTAAACCATTGCACCTAGCTTCCCAATTTATGGAAAATTTGAATATCTAAAGCATATTACGGGTCTAAACTGATCCATTACGGCTATTTTCATCCACCTGGGTCGAAAGTTGTCGAATTTAACAGCAGAGATTGACTCCATACAAAGATTTACTATTTAAAACTAAATATTGTACTCTACGACCTCATTAGGCTAAACCATTGCACCTAGCTTCCCAATTTATGGAAAATTTGAATATCTAAAGCATATTACGGGTCTAAACTGATCCATTACGGCTATTTTCATCCACCTGGGTCGAAAGTTGTCGAATTTAACAGCAGAAATTGACTCCATACAAAGATTTACTATTTAAAACTAAATATTGTACTCTACGACCTCATTAGGCTAAACCATTGCACCTAGCTTCCCAATTTATGGAAAATTTGAATATCTAAAGCATATTACGGGTCTAAACTGATCCATTACGGCTATTTTCATCCACCTGGGTCGAAAGTTGTCGAATTTAACAGCAGAAATTGACTCCATACAAAGATTTACTATTTAAAACTAAATATTGTACTCTACGACCTCATTAGGCTAAACCATTGCACCTAGCTTCCCAATTTATGGAAAATTTGAATATCTAAAGCATATTACGGGTCTAAACTGATCCATTACGGCTATTTTCATCCACCTGGGTCGAAAGTTGTCGAATTTAACAGCAGAAATTGATTCCATACAAAGATTTACTATTTAAAACTAAATATTGTACTCTACGACCTCATTAGGCTAAACCATTGCACCTAGCTTCCCAATTTATGGAAAATTTGAATATCTAAAGCATATTACGGGTCTAAACTGATCCATTACGGCTATTTTCATCCACCTGGGTCGAAAGTTGTCGAATTTAACAGCAGAAATTGACTCCATACAAAGATTTACTATTTAAAACTAAATATTGTACTCTACGACCTCATTAGGCTAAACCATTGCACCTAGCTTCCCAATTTATGGAAAATTTGAATATCTAAAGCATATTACGGGTCTAAACTGATCCATTACGGCTATTTTCATCCACCTGGGTCGAAAGTTGTCGAATTTAACAGCAGAAATTGACTCCATACAAAGATTTACTATTTAAAACTAAATATTGTACTCTACGACCTCATTAGGCTAAACCATTGCACCTAGCTTCCCAATTTATGGAAAATTTGAATATCTAAAGCATATTACGGGTCTAAACTGATCCATTACGGCTATTTTCATCCACCTGGGTCGAAAGTTGTCGAATTTAACAGCAGAAATTGACTCCATACAAAGATTTACTATTTAAAACTAAATATTGTACTCTACGACCTCATTAGGCTAAACCATTGCACCTAGCTTCCCAATTTATGGAAAATTTGAATATCTAAAGCATATTACGGGTCTAAACTGATCCATTACGGCTATTTTCATCCACCTGGGTCGAAAGTTGTCGAATTTAACAGCAGAAATTGATTCCATACAAAGATTTACTATTTAAAACTAAATATTGTACTCTACGACCTCATTAGGCTAAACCATTGCACCTAGCTTCCCAATTTATGGAAAATTTGAATATCTAAAGCATATTACGGGTCTAAACTGATCCATTACGGCTATTTTCATCCACCTGGGTCGAAAGTTGTCGAATTTAACAGCAGAAATTGATTCCATACAAAGATTTACTATTTAAAACTAAATATTGTACTCTACGACCTCATTAGGCTAAACCATTGCACCTAGCTTCCCAATTTATGGAAAATTTGAATATCTAAAGCATATTACGGGTCTAAACTGATCCATTACGGCTATTTTCATCCACCTGGGTCGAAAGTTGTCGAATTTAACAGCAGAAATTGATTCCATACAAAGATTTACTATTTAAAACTAAATATTGTACTCTACGACCTCATTAGGCTAAACCATTGCACCTAGCTTCCCAATTTATGGAAAATTTGAATATCTAAAGCATATTACGGGTCTAAACTGATCCATTACGGCTATTTTCATCCACCTGGGTCGAAAGTTGTCGAATTTAACAGCAGAAATTGACTCCATACAAAGATTTACTATTTAAAACTAAATATTGTACTCTACGACCTCATTAGGCTAAACCATTGCACCTAGCTTCCCAATTTATGGAAAATTTGAATATCTTAAGCATATTACGGGTCTAAACTGATCCATTACGGCTATTTTCATCCACCTGGGTCGAAAGTTGTCGAATTTAACAGCAGAAATTGACTCCATACAAAGATTTACTATTTAAAACTTAAATATTGTACTCTACGACCTCATTAGGCTAAACCATTGCACCTAGCTTCCCAATTTATGGAAAATTTGAATATCTAAAGCATATTACGGGTCTAAACTGATCCATTACGGCTATTTTCATCCACCTGGGTCGAAAGTTGTCGAATTTAACAGCAGAAATTGAATCCATACAAAGATTTACTATTTAAAACTAAATATTGTACTCTACGACCTCATTAGGCTAAACCATTGCACCTAGCTTCCCAATTTATGGAAAATTTGAATATCTTAAGCATATTACGGGTCTAAACTGATCCATTACGGCTATTTTCATCCACCTGGGTCGAAAGTTGTCGAAGTTAACAGCAGAGATTGACCCCATACAAAGATTTACTATTTAAAACTTAATATTGTACTCTACGACCTCATTTGGCTAAACCATTGCACCTAGCTTCCCAATTTATGGAAAATTTGAATATCTAAAGCATATTACGGGTCTAAACTGATCCATTACGGCTATTTTCATCCACCTGGGTCGAAAGTTGTCGAATTTAACAGCAGAAATTGAATCCATACAAAGATTTACCATTTTAAACTAAATATTGTACTCTACGACCTCGTTAGGCTAAACCATTGCACCTAGCTTCCCAATTTATGGAAAATTTGAATATCTTAAGCATATTACGGGTCTAAACTGATCCTTTACGGCTATTTTCATCCACCTGGGTCGAAAGTTGTCGAATTTAACAGCAGAAATTGATTCCATACAAAGATTTACTATTTAAAACTAAATATTGTACTCTACGACCTCATTAGGCTAAACCATTGCACCTAGCTTCCCAATTTGTGGAAAATTTGAATATCTAAAGCATATTACGGGTCTAAACTGATCTATTACGGCTATTTTCATCCACCTGGGTCGAAAGTTGTCGAAGTTAACAGCAGAGATTGACTCCATACAAAGATTTACTATTTAAAACTTTATATTGTACTCTACGACCTCATTGGGCTAAACCATTGCACCTAGCTTCCCAATTTATGGAAAATTTGAATATCTAAAACATATTACGGGTCTAAACTGATCCATTACGGCTATTTTCATCCACCTGGGTCGAAAGTTGTCGAATTTAACAGCAGAAATTGATTCCATACAAAGATTAACTATTTAAAACTAAATATTGTACTCTACGACCTCGTTAGGCTAAACCATTGCACCTAGCTTCCCAATTTATGGAAAATTTGAATATCTAAAGCATATTACGGGTCTAAACTGATCCATTACGGCTATTTTCATCCACCTGGGTCGAAAGTTGTCGAATTTAACAGCAGAAATTGACTCCATACAAAGATTTACCATTTTAAACTAAATATTGTACTCTACGACCTCATTAGGTTAAGCCATTGCACCTAGCTTCCCAATTTATGGAAAATTTGAATATCTTAAGCATATTACGGGTCTAAACTGATCCATTACGGCTATTTTCATCCACCTGGGTCGAAAGTTGTCGAATTTAACAGCAGAAATTGATTCCATACAAAGATTTACCATTTTAAACTAAATATTGTACTCTACGACCTCATTAGGTTAAGCCATTGCACCTAGCTTCCCAATTTATGGAAAATTTGAATATCTTAAGCATATTACGGGTCTAAACTGATCCATTACGGCTATTTTCATCCACCTGGGTCGAAAGTTGTCGAATTTAACAGCAGAAATTGATTCCATACAAAGATTTTATATTTAAAACTAAATATTGTACTCTACGACCTCATTAGGCTAAACCATTGCACCTAGCTTCCCAATTTATGGAAAATTTGAATATCTAAAGCATATTACGCGTCTAAACTGATCCATTACGGCTATTTTCATCCACCTGGGTCGAAAGTTGTCGAAGTTAACAGCAGAGATTGACTCCATACAAAGATTTACTATTTAAAACTTTATATTGTACTCCACGACCTCATTAAGCTAAACCATTGCACCTAGCTTCCCAATTTATGGAAAATTTGAATATCTTAAGCATATTACGGGTCTAAGCTGATCCATTACGGCTATTTTCATCCACCTGGGTCGAAAGCTGTCGAATTTAACAGCAGAAATTGAATCCATACAAAGATTTACTATTTTAAACTAAATATTGTACTCTACGACCTCATTAGGTTAAGCCATTGCACCTAGCTTCCCAATTTATGGAAAATTTGAATATCTTAAGCATATTACGGGTCTAAGCTGATCCATTACGGCTATTTTCATCCACCTGGGTCGAAAGCTGTCGAATTTAACAGCAGAAATTGAATCCATACAAAGATTTACCATTTTAAACTAAATATTGTACTCTACGACCTCATTAGGTTAAGCCATTGCACCTAGCTTCCCAATTTATGGAAAATTTGAATATCTTAAGCATATTACGGGTCTAAACTGATCCATTACGGCTATTTTCATCCACCTGGGTCGAAAGTTGTCGAAGTTAACAGCAGAGATTGACCCCATTTAAATAATTACTACTTAAAACTTTATATTGTACTCTACGACCTCATTTGGCTATACCATTGCACCTAGCTTCCCAATTTATAGAAAATTTGAATATCTAAAGCATATTACGGGTCTAAGCTGATACATTACGGCTATTTTCATCCACCTGGGTCGAAAGTTGTCGAATTTAACAGCAGAAATTGAATCCATACAAAGATTTACCATTTTAAACTAAATATTGTACTCTACGACCTCGTTAGGCTAAACCATTGCACCTAGCTTCCCAATTTATGGAAAATTTGAATATCTTAAGCATATTACGGGTCTAAACTGATCCTTTACGACTATTTTCATCCACCTGGGTCGAAAGTTGTCGAATTTAACAGCAGAAATTGATTCCATACAAAGATTTACTATTTAAAACTAAATATTGTACTCTACGACCTCATTAGGCTAAACCATTGGACCTAGCTTCCCAATTTGCGGAAAATTTGAATATCTAAAGCATATTACGGGTCTAAACTGATCTATTACGGCTATTTTCATCCACCTGGGTCGAAAGTTGTCGAAGTTAACAGCAGAGATTGACTCCATACAAAGATTTACTATATAACACAGTTCGACAAAATCCAACTTTTTTTAAAAGCCCGGCATAAGACCAATAAATTATGATAAAAGGCACCTTTGTAAGCATCACCTCATACCCAGTTTTTCAAATCCACCCTCGGTTCGCGTTTAATGGTTACTTTTGTACTTGCAACACACAACTACAACAATTTTAACTAAGTTTTTACTGGCTTAAGATAAAATTCTCCAAAATTCAGCACATGTGGACAGGGTCATTGGGAACGACATATGAAAAATTCCCTTAATTCGCTCAAACGGTTAAGGTACCTCCAGAAGGAGTTAAACGTTCATTCTTCAATATCTTTAAAAGCGCACGGTAGATTTTTCTTAAAATCGTTGTGTATGATGGTATAATGGGCTATTGCATTTCCCTAAGAGATGGTACTCGACAGCCAAAAAACCGCGAATTGGAGTACCAATTTTATATTCACCCACGGAGCACTCCATATGAACTTTATACCCGACGTACAAATAGACTGAACTGTGTTTTCAGTTTCACCAAGGAAGCTTTGGTTCGCGTTTTATAGGCAATTTCGTACCAGCAATTGCCTTTAAACAACATTTACCATCTGGGTATCACAGCCTCCCCCAAAAATTATGCAATTAATCTTATGATTAAAATTCGTCGTTTCCACCAAGAAAAAGTAAATCTTTAATAAAAAATTGTCTTTGGTGGGCCATTCGTGGTACACCAAGATGCGCTGAACTAAAGTATTTAAATGATATGATCTGTTTTCCTGCTTGCAATGAAGCAATTTACTTATAAATTTAATTTCATAATTTTGGTAAAGCTGGTTTTACCTAAATGGTCAATGTTGTTCTAAGGCAGTTGCTGGTACAAAAATGCCTATAAACCGCGAACCAAAGCTTCGTTGGCAAAACTGAAAACACAGATCTGTCTATTTTTAGACCTTGTTTATGGCCTATATGAATTGATTTGTGGGTGAATATAAAATTGGTACTCCAATTCGCGGTTTTTTGGCTGTCGAGTACCATCTCTTAGGGACAAGCAATAGCCCATTATACCATCATAAGCAACGATTTTAAGAAAAATCTACCGTGCGCTTTTAAAGATATTGAAGAATGAATGTTTAACTCCTTCTGGAGGTACCTTAACCGTTTGCGCGAATTAAGTGAATTTTTCATATGTCGTTCCCAATGACCCTGTCCACATGTGCTGAATTTTGGAGAATTTTATCTTAAGCCAGTAAAAACTTAGTTAAAATTGTTGTAGTTGTGTGTTGCAAGTACAAAAGTAACCATTAAACGCGAACCGAGGGTGGATTTGAAAAACTGGGTATGAGGTGATGCTTACAAAGATGCCTTTTATCATAATTTATTGGTCTTATGCCGGGCTTTTTTTTAGTGTTGTACTGTGTAATACTTTATATTGTACTCTACGACCTCATTGGGCTAAACCATTGCACCTAGTTTCCCAATTTATGGAAAATTTGAATATCTAAAACATATTACGTGTCTAAACTGATCCATTACGGCTATTTTCATCCACCTGGGTCGAAAGTTGTCGAATTTAACAGCAGAAATTGAATCCATACAAAGATTTACCATTTTAAACTAAATATTGTACTCTACGACCTCATTAGGCTAAACCATTGCACCTAGCTTCCCAATTTGTGGAAAATTTGAATATCTAAAGCATATTACGGGTCTAAACTGATCCATTACGGCTATTTTCATCCACCTGGGTCGAAAGTTGTCGAATTTAACAGCAGAAATTGATTCCATACAAAGATTAACTATTTAAAACTAAATATTGACCTCATTAGGTTAAGCCATTGCACCTAGCTTCCCAATTTATGGAAAATTTGAATATCTTAAGCATATTACGGGTCTAAACTGATCCATTACGGCTATTTTCATCCACCTGGGTCGAAAGTTGTCGAATTTAACAGCAGAAATTGAATCCATACAAAGATTTACCATTTTAATTGATTCCATACAAAGATTTACTATTTAAAACTAAATATTGTACTCTACGACCTCATTAGGCTAAACCATTGCACCTAGCTTCCCAATTTATGGAAAATTTGAATATCTAAAGCATATTACGGGTCTAAACTGATCCATTACGGCTATTTTCATCCACCTGGGTCGAAAGTTGTCGAATTTAACAGCAGAAATTGATTCCATACAAAGATTTACTATTTAAAACTAAATATTGTACTCTACGACCTCATTAGGCTAAACCATTGCACCTAGCTTCCCAATTTATGGAAAATTTGAATATCTAAAGCATATTACGGGTCTAAACTGATCCATTACGGCTATTTTCATCCACCTGGGTCGAAAGTTGTCGAAGTTAACAGCAGAGATTGACACCATACAAAGATTTACTATTTAAAACTTTATATTGTACTCTACGACCTCATTAGGCTAAACCATTGCACCTAGCTTCCCAATTTATGGAAATTTTGAATATCTTGAGCTTATTACGGGTCAAAACTGATCTATTACGGCTATTTTCATCCACCTGGGTCGAAAGTTTTCGAAGTTAACAGCAGAGATTGACTCCATACAAAGATTTACTATTAAAAACTTTATATTGTACTCCACGACCTCATTAAGCTAAACCATTGCACCTAGCTTCCCAATTTATGGAAAATTTGAATATCTTAAGCATATTACGGGTCTAAGCTGATCCATTACGGCTATTTTCATCCACCTGGGTCGAAAGTTGTCGAATTTAACAGCAGAAATTGAATCCATACAAAGATTTACCATTTTAAACTAAATATTGTACTCTACGACCTCATTAGGTTAAGCCATTGCACCTAGCTTCCCAATTTATGGAAAATTTGAATATCTTAAGCATATTACGGGTCTAAACTGATCCATTACGGCTATTTTCATCCACCTGGGTCGAAAGTTGTCGAAGTTAACAGCAGAGATTGACTCCATACAAAGATTTACTATTTAAAACTTTATATTGTACTCTACGACCTCATTAGGCTAAACCATTGCACCTAGCTTCCCAATTTATGGAAAATTTGAATATCTAAAGCATATTACGGGTCTAAACTGATCCATTACGGCTATTTTCATCCACCTGGGTCGAAAGTTGTCGAATTTAACAGCAGAAATTGATTCCATACAAAGATTTACTATTTAAAACTAAATATTGTACTCTACGACCTCATTAGGCTAAACCATTGCACCTAGCTTCCCAATTTGTGGAAAATTTGAATATCTAAAGCATATTACGGGTCTAAACTGATCCATTACGGCTATTTTCATCCACCTGGGTCGAAAGTTGTCGAAGTTAACAGCAGAGATTGACTCCATACAAAGATTTACTATATAAAACTTTATATTGTACTCTACGACCTCATTGGGCTAAACCATTGCACCTAGCTTCCCAATTTATGGAAAATTTGAATATCTAAAGCATATTACGGGTCTAAACTGATCCATTACGGCTATTTTCATCCACCTGGGTCGAAAGTTGTCGAATTTAACAGCAGAAATTGATTCCATACAAAGATTTACTATTTAAAACTAAATATTGTACTCTACGACCTCATTAGGCTAAACCATTGCACCTAGCTTCCCAATTTATGGAAAATTTGAATATCTAAAGCATATTACGGGTCTAAACTGATCCATTACGGCTATTTTCATCCACCTGGGTCGAAAGTTGTCGAATTTAACAGCAGAAATTGATTCCATACAAAGATTTACTATTTAAAACTAAATATTGTACTCTACGACCTCATTAGGCTAAACCATTGCACCTAGCTTCCCAATTTATGGAAAATTTGAATATCTAAAGCATATTACGGGTCTAAACTGATCCATTACGGCTATTTTCATCCACCTGGGTCGAAAGTTGTCGAATTTAACAGCAGAAATTGATTCCATACAAAGATTTACTATTTAAAACTAAATATTGTACTCTACGACCTCATTAGGCTAAACCATTGCACCTAGCTTCCCAATTTATGGAAAATTTGAATATCTAAAGCATATTACGGGTCTAAACTGATCCATTACGGCTATTTTCATCCACCTGGGTCGAAAGTTGTCGAATTTAACAGCAGAGATTGATTCCATACAAAGATTTACTATTTAAAACTAAATATTGTACTCTACGACCTCATTAGGCTAAACCATTGCACCTAGCTTCCCAATTTATGGAAAATTTGAATATCTTAAGCATATTACGGGTCTAAACTGATCCATTACGGCTATTTTCATCCACCTGGGTCGAAAGTTGTCGAATTTAACAGCAGAGATTGACTCCATACAAAGATTTACTATTTAAAACTAAATATTGTACTCTACGACCTCATTAGGCTAAACCATTGCACCTAGCTTCCCAATTTATGGAAAATTTGAATATCTAAAGCATATTACGGGTCTAAACTGATCCATTACGGCTATTTTCATCCACCTGGGTCGAAAGTTGTCGAATTTAACAGCAGAAATTGATTCCATACAAAGATTTACCATTTAAAACTAAATATTGTACTCTACGACCTCATTAGGCTAAACCATTGCACCTAGCTTCCCAATTTATGGAAAATTTGAATATCTAAAGCATATTACGGGTCTAAACTGATCCATTACGGCTATTTTCATCCACCTGGGTCGAAAGTTGTCGAATTTAACAGCAGAAATTGATTCCATACAAAGATTTACTATTTAAAACTAAATATTGTACTCTACGACCTCATTAGGCTAAACCATTGCACCTAGCTTCCCAATTTGTGGAAAATTTGAATATCTAAAGCATATTACGGGTCTAAACTGATCCATTACGGCTATTTTCATCCACCTGGGTCGAAAGTTGTCGAATTTAACAGCAGAAATTGATTCCATACAAAGATTTACTATTTAAAACTAAATATTGTACTCTACGACCTCATTAGGCTAAACCATTGCACCTAGCTTCCCAATTTATGGAAAATTTGAATATCTAAAGCATATTACGGGTCTAAACTGATCCATTACGGCTATTTTCATCCACCTGGGTCGAAAGTTGTCGAATTTAACAGCAGAAATTGATTCCATACAAAGATTTACTATTTAAAACTAAATATTGTACTCTACGACCTCATTAGGCTAAACCATTGCACCTAGCTTCCCAATTTATGGAAAATTTGAATATCTAAAGCATATTACGGGTCTAAACTGATCCATTACGGCTATTTTCATCCACCTGGGTCGAAAGTTGTCGAATTTAACAGCAGAAATTGACTCCATACAAAGATTTACTATTTAAAACTAAATATTGTACTCTACGACCTCATTAGGCTAAACCATTGCACCTAGCTTCCCAATTTGTGGAAAATTTGAATATCTAAAGCATATTACGGGTCTAAACTGATCCATTACGGCTATTTTCATCCACCTGGGTCGAAAGTTGTCGAATTTAACAGCAGAAATTGATTCCATACAAAGATTTACTATTTAAAACTAAATATTGTACTCTACGACCTCATTAGGCTAAACCATTGCACCTAGCTTCCCAATTTGTGGAAAATTTGAATATCTAAAGCATATTACGGGTCTAAACTGATCCATTACGGCTATTTTCATCCACCTGGGTCGAAAGTTGTCGAATTTAACAGCAGAAATTGATTCCATACAAAGATTTACTATTTAAAACTAAATATTGTACTCTACGACCTCATTAGGCTAAACCATTGCACCTAGCTTCCCAATTTGTGGAAAATTTGAATATCTAAAGCATATTACGGGTCTAAACTGATCCATTACGGCTATTTTCATCCACCTGGGTCGAAAGTTGTCGAATTTAACAGCAGAAATTGACTCCATACAAAGATTTACTATTTAAAACTAAATATTGTACTCTACGACCTCATTAGGCTAAACCATTGCACCTAGCTTCCCAATTTGTGGAAAATTTGAATATCTAAAGCATATTACGGGTCTAAACTGATCCATTACGGCTATTTTCATCCACCTGGGTCGAAAGTTGTCGAATTTAACAGCAGAAATTGATTCCATACAAAGATTTACTATTTAAAACTAAATATTGTACTCTACGACCTCATTAGGCTAAACCATTGCACCTAGCTTCCCAATTTGTGGAAAATTTGAATATCTAAAGCATATTACGGGTCTAAACTGATCTATTACGGTATTTTCATCCACCTCGAAAGTTGTCGAAGTTAACAGAAATTGATTCCATACAAAGATTACTATTTAAAACTAAATATTGTACTCTACGACCTCATTAAGCTAAACCCTAGCTTCCCAATTTTGGAAAATTTGAATATCTAAAGCCTATTACGGGTCTAAACTGATCTTTACGGCTATTTTCATCCACCTGGGTCGAAAGTTGTCGAATTTAACAGCAGAAATTGATTCCATACAAAGATTTACTATTTAAAACTAAATATTGTACTCTACGACCTCATTAGGCTAAACCATTGCACCTAGCTTCCCAATTTGTGGAAAATTTGAATATCTAAAGCATATTACGGGTCTAAACTGATCCATTACGGCTATTTTCATCCACCTGGGTCGAAAGTTGTCGAATTTAACAGCAGAAATTGATTCCATACAAAGATTTACTATTTAAAACTAAATATTGTACTCTACGACCTCATTAGGCTAAACCATTGCACCTAGCTTCCCAATTTGTGGAAAATTTGAATATCTAAAGCATATTACGGGTCTAAACTGATCCATTACGGCTATTTTCATCCACCTGGGTCGAAAGTTGTCGAATTTAACAGCAGAAATTGATTCCATACAAAGATTTACTATTTAAAACTAAATATTGTACTCTACGACCTCATTAGGCTAAACCATTGCACCTAGCTTCCCAATTTGTGGAAAATTTGAATATCTAAAGCATATTACGGGTCTAAACTGATCCATTACGGCTATTTTCATCCACCTGGGTCGAAAGTTGTCGAATTTAACAGCAGAAATTGATTCCATACAAAGATTTACTATTTAAAACTAAATATTGTACTCTACGACCTCATTAGGCTAAACCATTGCACCTAGCTTCCCACTTTGTGGAAAATTTGAATATCTAAAGCATATTACGGGTCTAAACTGATCCATTACGGCTATTTTCATCCACCTGGGTCGAAAGTTGTCGAATTTAACAGCAGAAATTGATTCCATACAAAGATTTACTATTTAAAACTAAATATTGTACTCTACGACCTCATTAGGCTAAACCATTGCACCTAGCTTCCCAATTTGTGGAAAATTTGAATATCTAAAGCATATTACGGGTCTAAACTGATCCATTACGGCTATTTTCATCCACCTGGGTCGAAAGTTGTCGAATTTAACAGCAGAAATTGATTCCATACAAAGATTTACTATTTAAAACTAAATATTGTACTCTACGACCTCATTAGGCTAAACCATTGCACCTAGCTTCCCACTTTGTGGAAAATTTGAATATCTAAAGCATATTACGGGTCTAAACTGATCCATTACGGCTATTTTCATCCACCTGGGTCGAAAGTTGTCGAATTTAACAGCAGAAATTGATTCCATACAAAGATTTACTATTTAAAACTAAATATTGTACTCTACGACCTCATTAGGCTAAACCATTGCACCTAGCTTCCCAATTTGTGGAAAATTTGAATATCTAAAGCATATTACGGGTCTAAACTGATCCATTACGGCTATTTTCATCCACCTGGGTCGAAAGTTGTCGAATTTAACAGCAGAAATTGATTCCATACAAAGATTTACTATTTAAAACTAAATATTGTACTCTACGACCTCATTAGGCTAAACCATTGCACCTAGCTTCCCACTTTGTGGAAAATTTGAATATCTAAAGCATATTACGGGTCTAAACTGATCCATTACGGCTATTTTCATCCACCTGGGTCGAAAGTTGTCGAATTTAACAGCAGAAATTGATTCCATACAAAGATTTACTATTTAAAACTAAATATTGTACTCTACGACCTCATTAGGCTAAACCATTGCACCTAGCTTCCCAATTTGTGGAAAATTTGAATATCTAAAGCATATTACGGGTCTAAACTGATCCATTACGGCTATTTTCATCCACCTGGGTCGAAAGTTGTCGAATTTAACAGCAGAAATTGATTCCATACAAAGATTTACTATTTAAAACTAAATATTGTACTCTACGACCTCATTAGGCTAAACCATTGCACCTAGCTTCCCAATTTGTGGAAAATTTGAATATCTAAAGCATATTACGGGTCTAAACTGATCCATTACGGCTATTTTCATCCACCTGGGTCGAAAGTTGTCGAATTTAACAGCAGAAATTGATTCCATACAAAGATTTACTATTTAAAACTAAATATTGTACTCTACGACCTCATTAGGCTAAACCATTGCACCTAGCTTCCCAATTTGTGGAAAATTTGAATATCTAAAGCATATTACGGGTCTAAACTGATCCATTACGGCTATTTTCATCCACCTGGGTCGAAAGTTGTCGAATTTAACAGCAGAAATTGATTCCATACAAAGATTTACTATTTAAAACTAAATATTGTACTCTACGACCTCATTAAGCTAAACCATTGCACCTAGCTTCCCACATTTGTGGAAAATTTGAATATCTAAAGCATATTACGGGTCTAAACTGATCCATTACGGCTATTTTCATCCACCTGGGTCGAAAGTTGTCGAATTTAACAGCAGAAATTGATTCCATACAAAGATTTACTATTTAAAACTAAATATTGTACTCTACGACCTCATTAAGCTAAACCATTGCACCTAGCTTCCCACTTTGTGGAAAATTTGAATATCTAAAGCATATTACGGGTCTAAACTGATCCATTACGGCTATTTTCATCCACCTGGGTCGAAAGTTGTCGAATTTAACAGCAGAAATTGATTCCATACAAAGATTTACTATTTAAAACTAAATATTGTACTCTACGACCTCATTAGGCTAAACCATTGCACCTAGCTTCCCAACTTTGTGGAAAATTTGAATATCTAAAGCATATTACGGGTCTAAACTGATCCATTACGGCTATTTTCATCCACCTGGGTCGAAAGTTGTCGAATTTAACAGCAGAAATTGATTCCATACAAAGATTTACTATTTAAAACTAAATATTGTACTCTACGACCTCATTAGGCTAAACCATTGCACCTAGCTTCCCAATTTGTGGAAAATTTGAATATCTAAAGCATATTACGGGTCTAAACTGATCCATTACGGCTATTTTCATCCACCTGGGTCGAAAGTTGTCGAATTTAACAGCAGAAATTGATTCCATACAAAGATTTACTATTTAAAACTAAATATTGTACTCTACGACCTCATTAGGCTAAACCATTGCACCTAGCTTCCCAATTTGTGGAAAATTTGAATATCTAAAGCATATTACGGGTCTAAACTGATCCATTACGGCTATTTTCATCCACCTGGGTCGAAAGTTGTCGAATTTAACAGCAGAAATTGATTCCATACAAAGATTTACTATTTAAAACTAAATATTGTACTCTACGACCTCATTAGGCTAAACCATTGCACCTAGCTTCCCAATTTGTGGAAAATTTGAATATCTAAAGCATATTACGGGTCTAAACTGATCCATTACGGCTATTTTCATCCACCTGGGTCGAAAGTTGTCGAATTTAACAGCAGAAATTGATTCCATACAAAGATTTACTATTTAAAACTAAATATTGTACTCTACGACCTCATTAGGCTAAACCATTGCACCTAGCTTCCCACTTTGTGGAAAATTTGAATATCTAAAGCATATTACGGGTCTAAACTGATCCATTACGGCTATTTTCATCCACCTGGGTCGAAAGTTGTCGAATTTAACAGCAGAAATTGATTCCATACAAAGATTTACTATTTAAAACTAAATATTGTACTCTACGACCTCATTAGGCTAAACCATTGCACCTAGCTTCCCAATTTGTGGAAAATTTGAATATCTAAAGCATATTACGGGTCTAAACTGATCCATTACGGCTATTTTCATCCACCTGGGTCGAAAGTTGTCGAATTTAACAGCAGAAATTGATTCCATACAAAGATTTACTATTTAAAACTAAATATTGTACTCTACGACCTCATTAGGCTAAACCATTGCACCTAGCTTCCCAATTTGTGGAAAATTTGAATATCTAAAGCATATTACGGGTCTAAACTGATCCATTACGGCTATTTTCATCCACCTGGGTCGAAAGTTGTCGAAGTTAACAGCAGAAATTGATTCCATACAAAGATTTACTATTTAAAACTAAATATTGTACTCTACGACCTCATTAGGCTAAACCATTGCACCTAGCTTCCCAATTTGTGGAAAATTTGAATATCTAAAGCATATTACGGGTCTAAACTGATCCATTACGGCTATTTTCATCCACCTGGGTCGAAAGTTGTCGAATTTAACAGCAGAAATTGATTCCATACAAAGATTTACTATTTAAAACTAAATATTGTACTCTACGACCTCATTAGGCTAAACCATTGCACCTAGCTTCCCAATTTGTGGAAAATTTGAATATCTAAAGCATATTACGGGTCTAAACTGATCCATTACGGCTATTTTCATCCACCTGGGTCGAAAGTTGTCGAATTTAACAGCAGAAATTGATTCCATACAAAGATTTACTATTTAAAACTAAATATTGTACTCTACGACCTCATTAGGCTAAACCATTGCACCTAGCTTCCCAATTTGTGGAAAATTTGAATATCTAAAGCATATTACGGGTCTAAACTGATCCATTACGGCTATTTTCATCCACCTGGGTCGAAAGTTGTCGAATTTAACAGCAGAAATTGATTCCATACAAAGATTTACTATTTAAAACTAAATATTGTACTCTACGACCTCATTAGGCTAAACCATTGCACCTAGCTTCCCAATTTGTGGAAAATTTGAATATCTAAAGCATATTACGGGTCTAAACTGATCCATTACGGCTATTTTCATCCACCTGGGTCGAAAGTTGTCGAATTTAACAGCAGAAATTGATTCCATACAAAGATTTACTATTTAAAACTAAATATTGTACTCTACGACCTCATTAGGCTAAACCATTGCACCTAGCTTCCCAATTTGTGGAAAATTTGAATATCTAAAGCATATTACGGGTCTAAACTGATCCATTACGGCTATTTTCATCCACCTGGGTCGAAAGTTGTCGAATTTAACAGCAGAAATTGATTCCATACAAAGATTTACTATTTAAAACTAAATATTGTACTCTACGACCTCATTAGGCTAAACCATTGCACCTAGCATCCCAATTTGTGGAAAATTTGAATATCTAAAGCATATTACGGGTCTAAACTGATCCATTACGGCTATTTTCATCCACCTGGGTCGAAAGTTGTCGAATTTAACAGCAGAAATTGATTCCATACAAAGATTTACTATTTAAAACTAAATATTGTACTCTACGACCTCATTAGGCTAAACCATTGCACCTAGCTTCCCACTTTGTGGAAAATTTGAATATCTAAAGCATATTACGGGTCTAAACTGATCCATTACGGCTATTTTCATCCACCTGGGTCGAAAGTTGTCGAATTTAACAGCAGAAATTGATTCCATACAAAGATTTACTATTTAAAACTAAATATTGTACTCTACGACCTCATTAGGCTAAACCATTGCACCTAGCTTCCCACTTTGTGGAAAATTTGAATATCTAAAGCATATTACGGGTCTAAACTGATCCATTACGGCTATTTTCATCCACCTGGGTCGAAAGTTGTCGAATTTAACAGCAGAAATTGATTCCATACAAAGATTTACTATTTAAAACTAAATATTGTACTCTACGACCTCATTAGGCTAAACCATTGCACCTAGCTTCCCAATTTGTGGAAAATTTGAATATCTAAAGCATATTACGGGTCTAAACTGATCCATTACGGCTATTTTCATCCACCTGGGTCGAAAGTTGTCGAAGTTAACAGCAGAAATTGATTCCATACAAAGATTTACTATTTAAAACTAAATATTGTACTCTACGACCTCATTAGGCTAAACCATTGCACCTAGCTTCCCAATTTGTGGAAAATTTGAATATCTAAAGCATATTACGGGTCTAAACTGATCCATTACGGCTATTTTCATCCACCTGGGTCGAAAGTTGTCGAATTTAACAGCAGAAATTGATTCCATACAAAGATTTACTATTTAAAACTAAATATTGTACTCTACGACCTCATTAGGCTAAACCATTGCACCTAGCTTCCCAATTTGTGGAAAATTTGAATATCTAAAGCATATTACGGGTCTAAACTGATCCATTACGGCTATTTTCATCCACCTGGGTCGAAAGTTGTCGAATTTAACAGCAGAAATTGATTCCATACAAAGATTTACTATTTAAAACTAAATATTGTACTCTACGACCTCATTAGGCTAAACCATTGCACCTAGCTTCCCAATTTGTGGAAAATTTGAATATCTAAAGCATATTACGGGTCTAAACTGATCCATTACGGCTATTTTCATCCACCTGGGTCGAAAGTTGTCGAATTTAACAGCAGAAATTGATTCCATACAAAGATTTACTATTTAAAACTAAATATTGTACTCTACGACCTCATTAGGCTAAACCATTGCACCTAGCTTCCCAATTTGTGGAAAATTTGAATATCTAAAGCATATTACGGGTCTAAACTGATCCATTACGGCTATTTTCATCCACCTGGGTCGAAAGTTGTCGAATTTAACAGCAGAAATTGATTCCATACAAAGATTTACTATTTAAAACTAAATATTGTACTCTACGACCTCATTAGGCTAAACCATTGCACCTAGCTTCCCACTTTGTGGAAAATTTGAATATCTAAAGCATATTACGGGTCTAAACTGATCCATTACGGCTATTTTCATCCACCTGGGTCGAAAGTTGTCGAATTTAACAGCAGAAATTGATTCCATACAAAGATTTACTATTTAAAACTAAATATTGTACTCTACGACCTCATTAGGCTAAACCATTGCACCTAGCTTCCCAATTTGTGGAAAATTTGAATATCTAAAGCATATTACGGGTCTAAACTGATCCATTACGGCTATTTTCATCCACCTGGGTCGAAAGTTGTCGAATTTAACAGCAGAAATTGATTCCATACAAAGATTTACTATTTAAAACTAAATATTGTACTCTACGACCTCATTAGGCTAAACCATTGCACCTAGCTTCCCAATTTGTGGAAAATTTGAATATCTAAAGCATATTACGGGTCTAAACTGATCCATTACGGCTATTTTCATCCACCTGGGTCGAAAGTTGTCGAATTTAACAGCAGAAATTGATTCCATACAAAGATTTACTATTTAAAACTAAATATTGTACTCTACGACCTCATTAGGCTAAACCATTGCACCTAGCTTCCCAATTTGTGGAAAATTTGAATATCTAAAGCATATTACGGGTCTAAACTGATCCATTACGGCTATTTTCATCCACCTGGGTCGAAAGTTGTCGAATTTAACAGCAGAAATTGATTCCATACAAAGATTAACTATTTAAAACTAAATATTGTACTCTACGACCTCATTAGGCTAAACCATTGCACCTAGCTTCCCACTTTGTGGAAAATTTGAATATCTAAAGCATATTACGGGTCTAAACTGATCCATTACGGCTATTTTCATCCACCTGGGTCGAAAGTTGTCGAATTTAACAGCAGAAATTGATTCCATACAAAGATTTACTATTTAAAACTAAATATTGTACTCTACGACCTCATTAGGCTAAACCATTGCACCTAGCTTCCCAATTTGTGGAAAATTTGAATATCTAAAGCATATTACGGGTCTAAACTGATCCATTACGGCTATTTTCATCCACCTGGGTCGAAAGTTGTCGAATTTAACAGCAGAAATTGATTCCATACAAAGATTTACTATTTAAAACTAAATATTGTACTCTACGACCTCATTAGGCTAAACCATTGCACCTAGCTTCCCACTTTGTGGAAAATTTGAATATCTAAAGCATATTACGGGTCTAAACTGATCCATTACGGCTATTTTCATCCACCTGGGTCGAAAGTTGTCGAATTTAACAGCAGAAATTGATTCCATACAAAGATTTACTATTTAAAACTAAATATTGTACTCTACGACCTCATTAGGCTAAACCATTGCACCTAGCTTCCCAATTTGTGGAAAATTTGAATATCTAAAGCATATTACGGGTCTAAACTGATCCATTACGGCTATTTTCATCCACCTGGGTCGAAAGTTGTCGAATTTAACAGCAGAAATTGATTCCATACAAAGATTAACTATTTAAAACTAAATATTGTACTCTACGACCTCATTAGGCTAAACCATTGCACCTAGCTTCCCACTTTGTGGAAAATTTGAATATCTAAAGCATATTACGGGTCTAAACTGATCCATTACGGCTATTTTCATCCACCTGGGTCGAAAGTTGTCGAATTTAACAGCAGAAATTGATTCCATACAAAGATTTACTATTTAAAACTAAATATTGTACTCTACGACCTCATTAGGCTAAACCATTGCACCTAGCTTCCCAATTTGTGGAAAATTTGAATATCTAAAGCATATTACGGGTCTAAACTGATCCATTACGGCTATTTTCATCCACCTGGGTCGAAAGTTGTCGAATTTAACAGCAGAAATTGATTCCATACAAAGATTTACTATTTAAAACTAAATATTGTACTCTACGACCTCATTAGGCTAAACCATTGCACCTAGCTTCCCACTTTGTGGAAAATTTGAATATCTAAAGCATATTACGGGTCTAAACTGATCCATTACGGCTATTTTCATCCACCTGGGTCGAAAGTTGTCGAATTTAACAGCAGAAATTGATTCCATACAAAGATTTACTATTTAAAACTAAATATTGTACTCTACGACCTCATTAGGCTAAACCATTGCACCTAGCTTCCCACTTTGTGGAAAATTTGAATATCTAAAGCATATTACGGGTCTAAACTGATCCATTACGGCTATTTTCATCCACCTGGGTCGAAAGTTGTCGAATTTAACAGCAGAAATTGATTCCATACAAAGATTTACTATTTAAAACTAAATATTGTACTCTACGACCTCATTAGGCTAAACCATTGCACCTAGCTTCCCACTTTGTGGAAAATTTGAATATCTAAAGCATATTACGGGTCTAAACTGATCCATTACGGCTATTTTCATCCACCTGGGTCGAAAGTTGTCGAATTTAACAGCAGAAATTGATTCCATACAAAGATTTACTATTTAAAACTAAATATTGTACTCTACGACCTCATTAGGCTAAACCATTGCACCTAGCTTCCCAATTTGTGGAAAATTTGAATATCTAAAGCATATTACGGGTCTAAACTGATCCATTACGGCTATTTTCATCCACCTGGGTCGAAAGTTGTCGAATTTAACAGCAGAAATTGATTCCATACAAAGATTTACTATTTAAAACTAAATATTGTACTCTACGACCTCATTAGGCTAAACCATTGCACCTAGCTTCCCACTTTGTGGAAAATTTGAATATCTAAAGCATATTACGGGTCTAAACTGATCCATTACGGCTATTTTCATCCACCTGGGTCGAAAGTTGTCGAATTTAACAGCAGAAATTGATTCCATACAAAGATTTACTATTTAAAACTAAATATTGTACTCTACGACCTCATTAGGCTAAACCATTGCACCTAGCATCCCAATTTGTGGAAAATTTGAATATCTAAAGCATATTACGGGTCTAAACTGATCCATTACGGCTATTTTCATCCACCTGGGTCGAAAGTTGTCGAATTTAACAGCAGAAATTGATTCCATACAAAGATTTACTATTTAAAACTAAATATTGTACTCTACGACCTCATTAGGCTAAACCATTGCACCTAGCTTCCCAATTTGTGGAAAATTTGAATATCTAAAGCATATTACGGGTCTAAACTGATCCATTACGGCTATTTTCATCCACCTGGGTCGAAAGTTGTCGAATTTAACAGCAGAAATTGATTCCATACAAAGATTTACTATTTAAAACTAAATATTGTACTCTACGACCTCATTAGGCTAAACCATTGCACCTAGCTTCCCAATTTGTGGAAAATTTGAATATCTAAAGCATATTACGGGTCTAAACTGATCCATTACGGCTATTTTCATCCACCTGGGTCGAAAGTTGTCGAATTTAACAGCAGAAATTGATTCCATACAAAGATTTACTATTTAAAACTAAATATTGTACTCTACGACCTCATTAGGCTAAACCATTGCACCTAGCTTCCCAATTTGTGGAAAATTTGAATATCTAAAGCATATTACGGGTCTAAACTGATCCATTACGGCTATTTTCATCCACCTGGGTCGAAAGTTGTCGAATTTAACAGCAGAAATTGATTCCATACAAAGATTTACTATTTAAAACTAAATATTGTACTCTACGACCTCATTAGGCTAAACCATTGCACCTAGCATCCCAATTTGTGGAAAATTTGAATATCTAAAGCATATTACGGGTCTAAACTGATCCATTACGGCTATTTTCATCCACCTGGGTCGAAAGTTGTCGAATTTAACAGCAGAAATTGATTCCATACAAAGATTAACTATTTAAAACTAAATATTGTACTCTACGACCTCATTAGGCTAAACCATTGCACCTAGCTTCCCACTTTGTGGAAAATTTGAATATCTAAAGCATATTACGGGTCTAAACTGATCCATTACGGCTATTTTCATCCACCTGGGTCGAAAGTTGTCGAATTTAACAGCAGAAATTGATTCCATACAAAGATTAACTATTTAAAACTAAATATTGTACTCTACGACCTCATTAAGCTAAACCATTGCACCTAGCTTCCCACTTTGTGGAAAATTTGAATATCTAAAGCATATTACGGGTCTAAACTGATCCATTACGGCTATTTTCATCCACCTGGGTCGAAAGTTGTCGAATTTAACAGCAGAAATTGATTCCATACAAAGATTTACTATTTAAAACTAAATATTGTACTCTACGACCTCATTAGGCTAAACCATTGCACCTAGCTTCCCAATTTGTGGAAAATTTGAATATCTAAAGCATATTACGGGTCTAAACTGATCCATTACGGCTATTTTCATCCACCTGGGTCGAAAGTTGTCGAATTTAACAGCAGAAATTGATTCCATACAAAGATTTACTATTTAAAACTAAATATTGTACTCTACGACCTCATTAGGCTAAACCATTGCACCTAGCTTCCCAATTTGTGGAAAATTTGAATATCTAAAGCATATTACGGGTCTAAACTGATCCATTACGGCTATTTTCATCCACCTGGGTCGAAAGTTGTCGAATTTAACAGCAGAAATTGATTCCATACAAAGATTTACTATTTAAAACTAAATATTGTACTCTACGACCTCATTAGGCTAAACCATTGCACCTAGCTTCCCAATTTGTGGAAAATTTGAATATCTAAAGCATATTACGGGTCTAAACTGATCCATTACGGCTATTTTCATCCACCTGGGTCGAAAGTTGTCGAATTTAACAGCAGAAATTGATTCCATACAAAGATTTACTATTTAAAACTAAATATTGTACTCTACGACCTCATTAGGCTAAACCATTGCACCTAGCTTCCCAATTTGTGGAAAATTTGAATATCTAAAGCATATTACGGGTCTAAACTGATCCATTACGGCTATTTTCATCCACCTGGGTCGAAAGTTGTCGAATTTAACAGCAGAAATTGATTCCATACAAAGATTTACTATTTAAAACTAAATATTGTACTCTACGACCTCATTAGGCTAAACCATTGCACCTAGCTTCCCAATTTGTGGAAAATTTGAATATCTAAAGCATATTACGGGTCTAAACTGATCCATTACGGCTATTTTCATCCACCTGGGTCGAAAGTTGTCGAATTTAACAGCAGAAATTGATTCCATACAAAGATTTACTATTTAAAACTAAATATTGTACTCTACGACCTCATTAGGCTAAACCATTGCACCTAGCTTCCCACATTTGTGGAAAATTTGAATATCTAAAGCATATTACGGGTCTAAACTGATCCATTACGGCTATTTTCATCCACCTGGGTCGAAAGTTGTCGAATTTAACAGCAGAAATTGATTCCATACAAAGATTTACTATTTAAAACTAAATATTGTACTCTACGACCTCATTAGGCTAAACCATTGCACCTAGCATCCCAATTTGTGGAAAATTTGAATATCTAAAGCATATTACGGGTCTAAACTGATCCATTACGGCTATTTTCATCCACCTGGGTCGAAAGTTGTCGAATTTAACAGCAGAAATTGATTCCATACAAAGATTAACTATTTAAAACTAAATATTGTACTCTACGACCTCATTAGGCTAAACCATTGCACCTAGCTTCCCAATTTGTGGAAAATTTGAATATCTAAAGCATATTACGGGTCTAAACTGATCCATTACGGCTATTTTCATCCACCTGGGTCGAAAGTTGTCGAATTTAACAGCAGAAATTGATTCCATACAAAGATTAACTATTTAAAACTAAATATTGTACTCTACGACCTCATTAGGCTAAACCATTGCACCTAGCTTCCCACTTTGTGGAAAATTTGAATATCTAAAGCATATTACGGGTCTAAACTGATCCATTACGGCTATTTTCATCCACCTGGGTCGAAAGTTGTCGAATTTAACAGCAGAAATTGATTCCATACAAAGATTTACTATTTAAAACTAAATATTGTACTCTACGACCTCATTAGGCTAAACCATTGCACCTAGCTTCCCAATTTGTGGAAAATTTGAATATCTAAAGCATATTACGGGTCTAAACTGATCCATTACGGCTATTTTCATCCACCTGGGTCGAAAGTTGTCGAATTTAACAGCAGAAATTGATTCCATACAAAGATTTACTATTTAAAACTAAATATTGTACTCTACGACCTCATTAGGCTAAACCATTGCACCTAGCTTCCCACTTTGTGGAAAATTTGAATATCTAAAGCATATTACGGGTCTAAACTGATCCATTACGGCTATTTTCATCCACCTGGGTCGAAAGTTGTCGAATTTAACAGCAGAAATTGATTCCATACAAAGATTTACTATTTAAAACTAAATATTGTACTCTACGACCTCATTAGGCTAAACCATTGCACCTAGCTTCCCAATTTGTGGAAAATTTGAATATCTAAAGCATATTACGGGTCTAAACTGATCCATTACGGCTATTTTCATCCACCTGGGTCGAAAGTTGTCGAAGTTAACAGCAGAAATTGATTCCATACAAAGATTTACTATTTAAAACTAAATATTGTACTCTACGACCTCATTAGGCTAAACCATTGCACCTAGCTTCCCACTTTGTGGAAAATTTGAATATCTAAAGCATATTACGGGTCTAAACTGATCCATTACGGCTATTTTCATCCACCTGGGTCGAAAGTTGTCGAATTTAACAGCAGAAATTGATTCCATACAAAGATTTACTATTTAAAACTAAATATTGTACTCTACGACCTCATTAGGCTAAACCATTGCACCTAGCATCCCAATTTGTGGAAAATTTGAATATCTAAAGCATATTACGGGTCTAAACTGATCCATTACGGCTATTTTCATCCACCTGGGTCGAAAGTTGTCGAATTTAACAGCAGAAATTGATTCCATACAAAGATTAACTATTTAAAACTAAATATTGTACTCTACGACCTCATTAGGCTAAACCATTGCACCTAGCTTCCCAATTTGTGGAAAATTTGAATATCTAAAGCATATTACGGGTCTAAACTGATCCATTACGGCTATTTTCATCCACCTGGGTCGAAAGTTGTCGAATTTAACAGCAGAAATTGATTCCATACAAAGATTTACTATTTAAAACTAAATATTGTACTCTACGACCTCATTAGGCTAAACCATTGCACCTAGCTTCCCAATTTGTGGAAAATTTGAATATCTAAAGCATATTACGGGTCTAAACTGATCCATTACGGCTATTTTCATCCACCTGGGTCGAAAGTTGTCGAATTTAACAGCAGAAATTGATTCCATACAAAGATTTACTATTTAAAACTAAATATTGTACTCTACGACCTCATTAGGCTAAACCATTGCACCTAGCTTCCCAATTTGTGGAAAATTTGAATATCTAAAGCATATTACGGGTCTAAACTGATCCATTACGGCTATTTTCATCCACCTGGGTCGAAAGTTGTCGAATTTAACAGCAGAAATTGATTCCATACAAAGATTTACTATTTAAAACTAAATATTGTACTCTACGACCTCATTAGGCTAAACCATTGCACCTAGCTTCCCAATTTGTGGAAAATTTGAATATCTAAAGCATATTACGGGTCTAAACTGATCCATTACGGCTATTTTCATCCACCTGGGTCGAAAGTTGTCGAATTTAACAGCAGAAATTGATTCCATACAAAGATTTACTATTTAAAACTAAATATTGTACTCTACGACCTCATTAGGCTAAACCATTGCACCTAGCTTCCCAATTTGTGGAAAATTTGAATATCTAAAGCATATTACGGGTCTAAACTGATCTATTACGGCTATTTTCATCCACCTGGGTCGAAAGTTGTCGAATTTAACAGCAGAAATTGATTCCATACAAAGATTTACTATTTAAAACTAAATATTGTACTCTACGACCTCATTAGGCTAAACCATTGCACCTAGCATCCCAATTTGTGGAAAATTTGAATATCTAAAGCATATTACGGGTCTAAACTGATCCATTACGGCTATTTTCATCCACCTGGGTCGAAAGTTGTCGAATTTAACAGCAGAAATTGATTCCATACAAAGATTTACTATTTAAAACTAAATATTGTACTCTACGACCTCATTAGGCTAAACCATTGCACCTAGCATCCCAATTTGTGGAAAATTTGAATATCTAAAGCATATTACGGGTCTAAACTGATCCATTACGGCTATTTTCATCCACCTGGGTCGAAAGTTGTCGAATTTAACAGCAGAAATTGATTCCATACAAAGATTTACTATTTAAAACTAAATATTGTACTCTACGACCTCATTAGGCTAAACCATTGCACCTAGCTTCCCAATTTGTGGAAAATTTGAATATCTAAAGCATATTACGGGTCTAAACTGATCCATTACGGCTATTTTCATCCACCTGGGTCGAAAGTTGTCGAATTTAACAGCAGAAATTGATTCCATACAAAGATTTACTATTTAAAACTAAATATTGTACTCTACGACCTCATTAGGCTAAACCATTGCACCTAGCTTCCCAATTTGTGGAAAATTTGAATATCTAAAGCATATTACGGGTCTAAACTGATCCATTACGGCTATTTTCATCCACCTGGGTCGAAAGTTGTCGAATTTAACAGCAGAAATTGTATTCCATACAAAGATTTACTATTTAAAACTAAATATTGTACTCTACGACCTCATTAGGCTAAACCATTGCACCTAGCTTCCCAATTTGTGGAAAATTTGAATATCTAAAGCATATTACGGGTCTAAACTGATCCATTACGGCTATTTTCATCCACCTGGGTCGAAAGTTGTCGAATTTAACAGCAGAAATTGATTCCATACAAAGATTTACTATTTAAAACTAAATATTGTACTCTACGACCTCATTAGGCTAAACCATTGCACCTAGCTTCCCAATTTGTGGAAAATTTGAATATCTAAAGCATATTACGGGTCTAAACTGATCCATTACGGCTATTTTCATCCACCTGGGTCGAAAGTTGTCGAATTTAACAGCAGAAATTGATTCCATACAAAGATTTACTATTTAAAACTAAATATTGTACTCTACGACCTCATTAGGCTAAACCATTGCACCTAGCTTCCCAATTTGTGGAAAATTTGAATATCTAAAGCATATTACGGGTCTAAACTGATCCATTACGGCTATTTTCATCCACCTGGGTCGAAAGTTGTCGAATTTAACAGCAGAAATTGATTCCATACAAAGATTTACTATTTAAAACTAAATATTGTACTCTACGACCTCATTAGGCTAAACCATTGCACCTAGCTTCCCAATTTGTGGAAAATTTGAATATCTAAAGCATATTACGGGTCTAAACTGATCCATTACGGCTATTTTCATCCACCTGGGTCGAAAGTTGTCGAATTTAACAGCAGAAATTGATTCCATACAAAGATTTACTATTTAAAACTAAATATTGTACTCTACGACCTCATTAGGCTAAACCATTGCACCTAGCATCCCAATTTGTGGAAAATTTGAATATCTAAAGCATATTACGGGTCTAAACTGATCCATTACGGCTATTTTCATCCACCTGGGTCGAAAGTTGTCGAATTTAACAGCAGAAATTGATTCCATACAAAGATTTACTATTTAAAACTAAATATTGTACTCTACGACCTCATTAGGCTAAACCATTGCACCTAGCTTCCCAATTTGTGGAAAATTTGAATATCTAAAGCATATTACGGGTCTAAACTGATCCATTACGGCTATTTTCATCCACCTGGGTCGAAAGTTGTCGAATTTAACAGCAGAAATTGATTCCATACAAAGATTTACTATTTAAAACTAAATATTGTACTCTACGACCTCATTAGGCTAAACCATTGCACCTAGCTTCCCACTTTGTGGAAAATTTGAATATCTAAAGCATATTACGGGTCTAAACTGATCCATTACGGCTATTTTCATCCACCTGGGTCGAAAGTTGTCGAATTTAACAGCAGAAATTGATTCCATACAAAGATTTACTATTTAAAACTAAATATTGTACTCTACGACCTCATTAGGCTAAACCATTGCACCTAGCTTCCCAATTTGTGGAAAATTTGAATATCTAAAGCATATTACGGGTCTAAACTGATCCATTACGGCTATTTTCATCCACCTGGGTCGAAAGTTGTCGAATTTAACAGCAGAAATTGATTCCATACAAAGATTTACTATTTAAAACTAAATATTGTACTCTACGACCTCATTAGGCTAAACCATTGCACCTAGCTTCCCAATTTGTGGAAAATTTGAATATCTAAAGCATATTACGGGTCTAAACTGATCCATTACGGCTATTTTCATCCACCTGGGTCGAAAGTTGTCGAATTTAACAGCAGAAATTGATTCCATACAAAGATTTACTATTTAAAACTAAATATTGTACTCTACGACCTCATTAGGCTAAACCATTGCACCTAGCTTCCCAATTTGTGGAAAATTTGAATATCTAAAGCATATTACGGGTCTAAACTGATCCATTACGGCTATTTTCATCCACCTGGGTCGAAAGTTGTCGAATTTAACAGCAGAAATTGATTCCATACAAAGATTTACTATTTAAAACTAAATATTGTACTCTACGACCTCATTAGGCTAAACCATTGCACCTAGCATCCCAATTTGTGGAAAATTTGAATATCTAAAGCATATTACGGGTCTAAACTGATCCATTACGGCTATTTTCATCCACCTGGGTCGAAAGTTGTCGAATTTAACAGCAGAAATTGATTCCATACAAAGATTAACTATTTAAAACTAAATATTGTACTCTACGACCTCATTAGGCTAAACCATTGCACCTAGCTTCCCAATTTGTGGAAAATTTGAATATCTAAAGCATATTACGGGTCTAAACTGATCCATTACGGCTATTTTCATCCACCTGGGTCGAAAGTTGTCGAATTTAACAGCAGAAATTGATTCCATACAAAGATTTACTATTTAAAACTAAATATTGTACTCTACGACCTCATTAGGCTAAACCATTGCACCTAGCTTCCCAATTTGTGGAAAATTTGAATATCTAAAGCATATTACGGGTCTAAACTGATCCATTACGGCTATTTTCATCCACCTGGGTCGAAAGTTGTCGAATTTAACAGCAGAAATTGATTCCATACAAAGATTTACTATTTAAAACTAAATATTGTACTCTACGACCTCATTAGGCTAAACCATTGCACCTAGCTTCCCAATTTGTGGAAAATTTGAATATCTAAAGCATATTACGGGTCTAAACTGATCCATTACGGCTATTTTCATCCACCTGGGTCGAAAGTTGTCGAATTTAACAGCAGAAATTGATTCCATACAAAGATTTACTATTTAAAACTAAATATTGTACTCTACGACCTCATTAGGCTAAACCATTGCACCTAGCTTCCCAATTTGTGGAAAATTTGAATATCTAAAGCATATTACGGGTCTAAACTGATCCATTACGGCTATTTTCATCCACCTGGGTCGAAAGTTGTCGAATTTAACAGCAGAAATTGATTCCATACAAAGATTTACTATTTAAAACTAAATATTGTACTCTACGACCTCATTAGGCTAAACCATTGCACCTAGCTTCCCACTTTGTGGAAAATTTGAATATCTAAAGCATATTACGGGTCTAAACTGATCCATTACGGCTATTTTCATCCACCTGGGTCGAAAGTTGTCGAATTTAACAGCAGAAATTGATTCCATACAAAGATTTACTATTTAAAACTAAATATTGTACTCTACGACCTCATTAGGCTAAACCATTGCACCTAGCATCCCAATTTGTGGAAAATTTGAATATCTAAAGCATATTACGGGTCTAAACTGATCCATTACGGCTATTTTCATCCACCTGGGTCGAAAGTTGTCGAATTTAACAGCAGAAATTGATTCCATACAAAGATTAACTATTTAAAACTAAATATTGTACTCTACGACCTCATTAGGCTAAACCATTGCACCTAGCTTCCCAATTTGTGGAAAATTTGAATATCTAAAGCATATTACGGGTCTAAACTGATCCATTACGGCTATTTTCATCCACCTGGGTCGAAAGTTGTCGAATTTAACAGCAGAAATTGATTCCATACAAAGATTTACTATTTAAAACTAAATATTGTACTCTACGACCTCATTAGGCTAAACCATTGCACCTAGCTTCCCAATTTGTGGAAAATTTGAATATCTAAAGCATATTACGGGTCTAAACTGATCCATTACGGCTATTTTCATCCACCTGGGTCGAAAGTTGTCGAATTTAACAGCAGAAATTGATTCCATACAAAGATTTACTATTTAAAACTAAATATTGTACTCTACGACCTCATTAGGCTAAACCATTGCACCTAGCTTCCCAATTTGTGGAAAATTTGAATATCTAAAGCATATTACGGGTCTAAACTGATCCATTACGGCTATTTTCATCCACCTGGGTCGAAAGTTGTCGAATTTAACAGCAGAAATTGATTCCATACAAAGATTTACTATTTAAAACTAAATATTGTACTCTACGACCTCATTAGGCTAAACCATTGCACCTAGCTTCCCAATTTGTGGAAAATTTGAATATCTAAAGCATATTACGGGTCTAAACTGATCCATTACGGCTATTTTCATCCACCTGGGTCGAAAGTTGTCGAATTTAACAGCAGAAATTGATTCCATACAAAGATTTACTATTTAAAACTAAATATTGTACTCTACGACCTCATTAGGCTAAACCATTGCACCTAGCTTCCCAATTTGTGGAAAATTTGAATATCTAAAGCATATTACGGGTCTAAACTGATCCATTACGGCTATTTTCATCCACCTGGGTCGAAAGTTGTCGAATTTAACAGCAGAAATTGATTCCATACAAAGATTTACTATTTAAAACTAAATATTGTACTCTACGACCTCATTAGGCTAAACCATTGCACCTAGCATCCCAATTTGTGGAAAATTTGAATATCTAAAGCATATTACGGGTCTAAACTGATCCATTACGGCTATTTTCATCCACCTGGGTCGAAAGTTGTCGAATTTAACAGCAGAAATTGATTCCATACAAAGATTAACTATTTAAAACTAAATATTGTACTCTACGACCTCATTAGGCTAAACCATTGCACCTAGCATCCCAATTTGTGGAAAATTTGAATATCTAAAGCATATTACGGGTCTAAACTGATCCATTACGGCTATTTTCATCCACCTGGGTCGAAAGTTGTCGAATTTAACAGCAGAAATTGATTCCATACAAAGATTTACTATTTAAAACTAAATATTGTACTCTACGACCTCATTAGGCTAAACCATTGCACCTAGCTTCCCAATTTGTGGAAAATTTGAATATCTAAAGCATATTACGGGTCTAAACTGATCCATTACGGCTATTTTCATCCACCTGGGTCGAAAGTTGTCGAATTTAACAGCAGAAATTGATTCCATACAAAGATTTACTATTTAAAACTAAATATTGTACTCTACGACCTCATTAGGCTAAACCATTGCACCTAGCATCCCAATTTGTGGAAAATTTGAATATCTAAAGCATATTACGGGTCTAAACTGATCCATTACGGCTATTTTCATCCACCTGGGTCGAAAGTTGTCGAATTTAACAGCAGAAATTGATTCCATACAAAGATTTACTATTTAAAACTAAATATTGTACTCTACGACCTCATTAGGCTAAACCATTGCACCTAGCTTCCCACTTTGTGGAAAATTTGAATATCTAAAGCATATTACGGGTCTAAACTGATCCATTACGGCTATTTTCATCCACCTGGGTCGAAAGTTGTCGAATTTAACAGCAGAAATTGATTCCATACAAAGATTTACTATTTAAAACTAAATATTGTACTCTACGACCTCATTAGGCTAAACCATTGCACCTAGCTTCCCACTTTGTGGAAAATTTGAATATCTAAAGCATATTACGGGTCTAAACTGATCCATTACGGCTATTTTCATCCACCTGGGTCGAAAGTTGTCGAATTTAACAGCAGAAATTGATTCCATACAAAGATTTACTATTTAAAACTAAATATTGTACTCTACGACCTCATTAGGCTAAACCATTGCACCTAGCATCCCAATTTGTGGAAAATTTGAATATCTAAAGCATATTACGGGTCTAAACTGATCCATTACGGCTATTTTCATCCACCTGGGTCGAAAGTTGTCGAATTTAACAGCAGAAATTGATTCCATACAAAGATTTACTATTTAAAACTAAATATTGTACTCTACGACCTCATTAGGCTAAACCATTGCACCTAGCTTCCCAATTTGTGGAAAATTTGAATATCTAAAGCATATTACGGGTCTAAACTGATCCATTACGGCTATTTTCATCCACCTGGGTCGAAAGTTGTCGAATTTAACAGCAGAAATTGATTCCATACAAAGATTTACTATTTAAAACTAAATATTGTACTCTACGACCTCATTAGGCTAAACCATTGCACCTAGCTTCCCAATTTGTGGAAAATTTGAATATCTAAAGCATATTACGGGTCTAAACTGATCCATTACGGCTATTTTCATCCACCTGGGTCGAAAGTTGTCGAATTTAACAGCAGAAATTGATTCCATACAAAGATTTACTATTTAAAACTAAATATTGTACTCTACGACCTCATTAGGCTAAACCATTGCACCTAGCATCCCAATTTGTGGAAAATTTGAATATCTAAAGCATATTACGGGTCTAAACTGATCCATTACGGCTATTTTCATCCACCTGGGTCGAAAGTTGTCGAATTTAACAGCAGAAATTGATTCCATACAAAGATTTACTATTTAAAACTAAATATTGTACTCTACGACCTCATTAGGCTAAACCATTGCACCTAGCATCCCAATTTGTGGAAAATTTGAATATCTAAAGCATATTACGGGTCTAAACTGATCCATTACGGCTATTTTCATCCACCTGGGTCGAAAGTTGTCGAATTTAACAGCAGAAATTGATTCCATACAAAGATTTACTATTTAAAACTAAATATTGTACTCTACGACCTCATTAGGCTAAACCATTGCACCTAGCTTCCCACTTTGTGGAAAATTTGAATATCTAAAGCATATTACGGGTCTAAACTGATCCATTACGGCTATTTTCATCCACCTGGGTCGAAAGTTGTCGAATTTAACAGCAGAAATTGATTCCATACAAAGATTTACTATTTAAAACTAAATATTGTACTCTACGACCTCATTAGGCTAAACCATTGCACCTAGCTTCCCAATTTGTGGAAAATTTGAATATCTAAAGCATATTACGGGTCTAAACTGATCCATTACGGCTATTTTCATCCACCTGGGTCGAAAGTTGTCGAATTTAACAGCAGAAATTGATTCCATACAAAGATTTACTATTTAAAACTAAATATTGTACTCTACGACCTCATTAGGCTAAACCATTGCACCTAGCTTCCCAATTTGTGGAAAATTTGAATATCTAAAGCATATTACGGGTCTAAACTGATCCATTACGGCTATTTTCATCCACCTGGGTCGAAAGTTGTCGAATTTAACAGCAGAAATTGATTCCATACAAAGATTTACTATTTAAAACTAAATATTGTACTCTACGACCTCATTAGGCTAAACCATTGCACCTAGCTTCCCAATTTGTGGAAAATTTGAATATCTAAAGCATATTACGGGTCTAAACTGATCCATTACGGCTATTTTCATCCACCTGGGTCGAAAGTTGTCGAATTTAACAGCAGAAATTGATTCCATACAAAGATTTACTATTTAAAACTAAATATTGTACTCTACGACCTCATTAGGCTAAACCATTGCACCTAGCTTCCCAATTTGTGGAAAATTTGAATATCTAAAGCATATTACGGGTCTAAACTGATCCATTACGGCTATTTTCATCCACCTGGGTCGAAAGTTGTCGAATTTAACAGCAGAAATTGATTCCATACAAAGATTTACTATTTAAAACTAAATATTGTACTCTACGACCTCATTAGGCTAAACCATTGCACCTAGCATCCCAATTTGTGGAAAATTTGAATATCTAAAGCATATTACGGGTCTAAACTGATCCATTACGGCTATTTTCATCCACCTGGGTCGAAAGTTGTCGAATTTAACAGCAGAAATTGATTCCATACAAAGATTTACTATTTAAAACTAAATATTGTACTCTACGACCTCATTAGGCTAAACCATTGCACCTAGCATCCCAATTTGTGGAAAATTTGAATATCTAAAGCATATTACGGGTCTAAACTGATCCATTACGGCTATTTTCATCCACCTGGGTCGAAAGTTGTCGAATTTAACAGCAGAAATTGATTCCATACAAAGATTTACTATTTAAAACTAAATATTGTACTCTACGACCTCATTAGGCTAAACCATTGCACCTAGCTTCCCAATTTGTGGAAAATTTGAATATCTAAAGCATATTACGGGTCTAAACTGATCCATTACGGCTATTTTCATCCACCTGGGTCGAAAGTTGTCGAATTTAACAGCAGAAATTGATTCCATACAAAGATTTACTATTTAAAACTAAATATTGTACTCTACGACCTCATTAGGCTAAACCATTGCACCTAGCATCCCAATTTGTGGAAAATTTGAATATCTAAAGCATATTACGGGTCTAAACTGATCCATTACGGCTATTTTCATCCACCTGGGTCGAAAGTTGTCGAATTTAACAGCAGAAATTGATTCCATACAAAGATTTACTATTTAAAACTAAATATTGTACTCTACGACCTCATTAGGCTAAACCATTGCACCTAGCTTCCCACTTTGTGGAAAATTTGAATATCTAAAGCATATTACGGGTCTAAACTGATCCATTACGGCTATTTTCATCCACCTGGGTCGAAAGTTGTCGAATTTAACAGCAGAAATTGATTCCATACAAAGATTTACTATTTAAAACTAAATATTGTACTCTACGACCTCATTAGGCTAAACCATTGCACCTAGCTTCCCACTTTGTGGAAAATTTGAATATCTAAAGCATATTACGGGTCTAAACTGATCCATTACGGCTATTTTCATCCACCTGGGTCGAAAGTTGTCGAATTTAACAGCAGAAATTGATTCCATACAAAGATTTACTATTTAAAACTAAATATTGTACTCTACGACCTCATTAGGCTAAACCATTGCACCTAGCTTCCCAATTTGTGGAAAATTTGAATATCTAAAGCATATTACGGGTCTAAACTGATCCATTACGGCTATTTTCATCCACCTGGGTCGAAAGTTGTCGAATTTAACAGCAGAAATTGATTCCATACAAAGATTTACTATTTAAAACTAAATATTGTACTCTACGACCTCATTAGGCTAAACCATTGCACCTAGCTTCCCAATTTGTGGAAAATTTGAATATCTAAAGCATATTACGGGTCTAAACTGATCCATTACGGCTATTTTCATCCACCTGGGTCGAAAGTTGTCGAATTTAACAGCAGAAATTGATTCCATACAAAGATTTAACTATTTAAAACTAAATATTGTACTCTACGACCTCATTAGGCTAAACCATTGCACCTAGCTTCCCACTTTGTGGAAAATTTGAATATCTAAAGCATATTACGGGTCTAAACTGATCCATTACGGCTATTTTCATCCACCTGGGTCGAAAGTTGTCGAATTTAACAGCAGAAATTGATTCCATACAAAGATTTACTATTTAAAACTAAATATTGTACTCTACGACCTCATTAGGCTAAACCATTGCACCTAGCTTCCCAATTTGTGGAAAATTTGAATATCTAAAGCATATTACGGGTCTAAACTGATCCATTACGGCTATTTTCATCCACCTGGGTCGAAAGTTGTCGAAGTTAACAGCAGAAATTGATTCCATACAAAGATTTACTATTTAAAACTAAATATTGTACTCTACGACCTCATTAGGCTAAACCATTGCACCTAGCTTCCCACTTTGTGGAAAATTTGAATATCTAAAGCATATTACGGGTCTAAACTGATCCATTACGGCTATTTTCATCCACCTGGGTCGAAAGTTGTCGAATTTAACAGCAGAAATTGATTCCATACAAAGATTTACTATTTAAAACTAAATATTGTACTCTACGACCTCATTAGGCTAAACCATTGCACCTAGCATCCCAATTTGTGGAAAATTTGAATATCTAAAGCATATTACGGGTCTAAACTGATCCATTACGGCTATTTTCATCCACCTGGGTCGAAAGTTGTCGAATTTAACAGCAGAAATTGATTCCATACAAAGATTAACTATTTAAAACTAAATATTGTACTCTACGACCTCATTAGGCTAAACCATTGCACCTAGCTTCCCAATTTGTGGAAAATTTGAATATCTAAAGCATATTACGGGTCTAAACTGATCCATTACGGCTATTTTCATCCACCTGGGTCGAAAGTTGTCGAATTTAACAGCAGAAATTGATTCCATACAAAGATTTACTATTTAAAACTAAATATTGTACTCTACGACCTCATTAGGCTAAACCATTGCACCTAGCTTCCCAATTTGTGGAAAATTTGAATATCTAAAGCATATTACGGGTCTAAACTGATCCATTACGGCTATTTTCATCCACCTGGGTCGAAAGTTGTCGAATTTAACAGCAGAAATTGATTCCATACAAAGATTTACTATTTAAAACTAAATATTGTACTCTACGACCTCATTAGGCTAAACCATTGCACCTAGCTTCCCAATTTGTGGAAAATTTGAATATCTAAAGCATATTACGGGTCTAAACTGATCCATTACGGCTATTTTCATCCACCTGGGTCGAAAGTTGTCGAATTTAACAGCAGAAATTGATTCCATACAAAGATTTACTATTTAAAACTAAATATTGTACTCTACGACCTCATTAGGCTAAACCATTGCACCTAGCTTCCCAATTTGTGGAAAATTTGAATATCTAAAGCATATTACGGGTCTAAACTGATCCATTACGGCTATTTTCATCCACCTGGGTCGAAAGTTGTCGAATTTAACAGCAGAAATTGATTCCATACAAAGATTTACTATTTAAAACTAAATATTGTACTCTACGACCTCATTAGGCTAAACCATTGCACCTAGCTTCCCAATTTGTGGAAAATTTGAATATCTAAAGCATATTACGGGTCTAAACTGATCCATTACGGCTATTTTCATCCACCTGGGTCGAAAGTTGTCGAATTTAACAGCAGAAATTGATTCCATACAAAGATTTACTATTTAAAACTAAATATTGTACTCTACGACCTCATTAGGCTAAACCATTGCACCTAGCATCCCAATTTGTGGAAAATTTGAATATCTAAAGCATATTACGGGTCTAAACTGATCCATTACGGCTATTTTCATCCACCTGGGTCGAAAGTTGTCGAATTTAACAGCAGAAATTGATTCCATACAAAGATTAACTATTTAAAACTAAATATTGTACTCTACGACCTCATTAGGCTAAACCATTGCACCTAGCTTCCCAATTTGTGGAAAATTTGAATATCTAAAGCATATTACGGGTCTAAACTGATCCATTACGGCTATTTTCATCCACCTGGGTCGAAAGTTGTCGAATTTAACAGCAGAAATTGATTCCATACAAAGATTTACTATTTAAAACTAAATATTGTACTCTACGACCTCATTAGGCTAAACCATTGCACCTAGCATCCCAATTTGTGGAAAATTTGAATATCTAAAGCATATTACGGGTCTAAACTGATCCATTACGGCTATTTTCATCCACCTGGGTCGAAAGTTGTCGAATTTAACAGCAGAAATTGATTCCATACAAAGATTTACTATTTAAAACTAAATATTGTACTCTACGACCTCATTAGGCTAAACCATTGCACCTAGCTTCCCACTTTGTGGAAAATTTGAATATCTAAAGCATATTACGGGTCTAAACTGATCCATTACGGCTATTTTCATCCACCTGGGTCGAAAGTTGTCGAATTTAACAGCAGAAATTGATTCCATACAAAGATTTACTATTTAAAACTAAATATTGTACTCTACGACCTCATTAGGCTAAACCATTGCACCTAGCTTCCCAATTTGTGGAAAATTTGAATATCTAAAGCATATTACGGGTCTAAACTGATCCATTACGGCTATTTTCATCCACCTGGGTCGAAAGTTGTCGAATTTAACAGCAGAAATTGATTCCATACAAAGATTTACTATTTAAAACTAAATATTGTACTCTACGACCTCATTAGGCTAAACCATTGCACCTAGCTTCCCACTTTGTGGAAAATTTGAATATCTAAAGCATATTACGGGTCTAAACTGATCCATTACGGCTATTTTCATCCACCTGGGTCGAAAGTTGTCGAATTTAACAGCAGAAATTGATTCCATACAAAGATTTACTATTTAAAACTAAATATTGTACTCTACGACCTCATTAGGCTAAACCATTGCACCTAGCATCCCAATTTGTGGAAAATTTGAATATCTAAAGCATATTACGGGTCTAAACTGATCCATTACGGCTATTTTCATCCACCTGGGTCGAAAGTTGTCGAAGTTAACAGCAGAAATTGATTCCATACAAAGATTTACTATTTAAAACTAAATATTGTACTCTACGACCTCATTAGGCTAAACCATTGCACCTAGCTTCCCAATTTGTGGAAAATTTGAATATCTAAAGCATATTACGGGTCTAAACTGATCCATTACGGCTATTTTCATCCACCTGGGTCGAAAGTTGTCGAATTTAACAGCAGAAATTGATTCCATACAAAGATTTACTATTTAAAACTAAATATTGTACTCTACGACCTCATTAGGCTAAACCATTGCACCTAGCATCCCAATTTGTGGAAAATTTGAATATCTAAAGCATATTACGGGTCTAAACTGATCCATTACGGCTATTTTCATCCACCTGGGTCGAAAGTTGTCGAATTTAACAGCAGAAATTGATTCCATACAAAGATTTACTATTTAAAACTAAATATTGTACTCTACGACCTCATTAGGCTAAACCATTGCACCTAGCTTCCCAATTTGTGGAAAATTTGAATATCTAAAGCATATTACGGGTCTAAACTGATCCATTACGGCTATTTTCATCCACCTGGGTCGAAAGTTGTCGAATTTAACAGCAGAAATTGATTCCATACAAAGATTTACTATTTAAAACTAAATATTGTACTCTACGACCTCATTAGGCTAAACCATTGCACCTAGCTTCCCACTTTGTGGAAAATTTGAATATCTAAAGCATATTACGGGTCTAAACTGATCCATTACGGCTATTTTCATCCACCTGGGTCGAAAGTTGTCGAATTTAACAGCAGAAATTGATTCCATACAAAGATTTACTATTTAAAACTAAATATTGTACTCTACGACCTCATTAGGCTAAACCATTGCACCTAGCATCCCAATTTGTGGAAAATTTGAATATCTAAAGCATATTACGGGTCTAAACTGATCCATTACGGCTATTTTCATCCACCTGGGTCGAAAGTTGTCGAATTTAACAGCAGAAATTGATTCCATACAAAGATTTACTATTTAAAACTAAATATTGTACTCTACGACCTCATTGGGCTAAACCATTGCACCTAGCTTCCCAATTTGTGGAAAATTTGAATATCTAAAGCATATTACGGGTCTAAACTGATCCATTACGGCTATTTTCATCCACCTGGGTCGAAAGTTGTCGAATTTAACAGCAGAAATTGATTCCATACAAAGATTAACTATTTAAAACTAAATATTGTACTCTACGACCTCATTAAGCTAAACCATTGCACCTAGCTTCCCACTTTGTGGAAAATTTGAATATCTAAAGCATATTACGGGTCTTAAACTGATCCATTACGGCTATTTTCATCCACCTGGGTCGAAAGTTGTCGAAGTTAACAGCAGAAATTGACTCCATACAAAGATTTACCATTTAAAACTAAATATTGTACTCTACGACCTCATTGGGCTAAACCATTGCACCTAGCTTCCCAATTTGTGGAAAATTTGAATATCTAAAGCATATTACGGGTCTAAACTGATCCATTACGGCTATTTTCATCCACCTGGGTCGAAAGTTGTCGAATTTAACAGCAGAAATTGATTCCATACAAAGATTAACTATTTAAAACTAAATATTGTACTCCACGACCTCATTAAGCTAAACCATTGCACCTAGCTTCCCACTTTGTGGAAAATTTGAATATCTAAAGCATATTACGGGTCTAAACTGATCTATTACGGCTATTTTCATCCACCTGGGTCGAAAGTTGTCGAATTTAACAGCAGAAATTGATTCCATACAAAGATTAACTATTTAAAACTAAATATTGTACTCTACGACCTCATTAAGCTAAACCATTGCACCTAGCTTCCCACTTTGTGGAAAATTTGAATATCTAAAGCATATTACGGGTCTAAACTGATCCATTACGGCTATTTTCATCCACCTGGGTCGAAAGTTGTCGAAGTTAACAGCAGAAATTGATTCCATACAAAGATTTACTATTTAAAACTAAATATTGTACTCTACGACCTCATTAGGCTAAACCATTGCACCTAGCTTCCCAATTTGTGGAAAATTTGAATATCTAAAGCATATTACGGGTCTAAACTGATCCATTACGGCTATTTTCATCCACCTGGGTCGAAAGTTGTCGAATTTAACAGCAGAAATTGATTCCATACGAAGATTAACTATTTAAAACTAAATATTGTACTCTACGACCTCATTAAGCTAAACCATTGCACCTAGCTTCCCACTTTGTGGAAAATTTGAATATCTAAAGCATATTACGGGCCTAAACTGATCCATTACGGCTATTTTCATCCACCTGGGTCGAAAGTTGTCGAAGTTAACAGCAGAGATTGACTCCATACAAAGATTTACCATTTTAAACTAAATATTGTACTCTACGACCTCATTGGGCTAAACCATTGCACCTAGCTTCCCAATTTATGGAAAATTTGAATATCTAAAGCATATTACGGGTCTAAACTGGTGCCCCAAAATACAGACATGTGTCTTGCATTTGTGTCGTAAGAGAAAAACAGAAGTTGGCTTCCGCGTACGTTTTAATGCTTTGCACTGCGCAAAAGAAACGAACTTCAAACTTAATAAAATTAATTGCTTCTTGCTAAATATATTAGAGCTGAAATAATTAGTTATTAAAAAAATTAATTATATAAATAAGAAAATAATTTCAAGCATAAAACTTAAGAAATTACTAAATAACAAATAATTAATTTTTATTCTCAGTAAATTTAATATTTATTGTCAGTGTATTTTTAATAAGTTGCGCAGCGAGACCTTGCTCCGTTGACGGCTGAACAGCAACTGATTTGATTTTCGTTTGCGCTTCGTTGTCAAATTCCACGAAGCGAACGAAACCACGCTCACGAAGACGCTTGCCGACGTCACACGACCGTTTACACTTCTTGTAGCAGCGAGAGCCGGCAAGTTTTTACCAACCACATGTGCGGGGCTTGGGCACCACTGGTCTAAACTGATCCATTACGGCTATTTTCATCCACCTGGGTCGAAAGTTGTCGAAGTTAACAGCAGAAATTGATTCCATACAAAGATTTACTATTTAAAACTAAATATTGTACTCTACGACCTCATTAGGCTAAACCATTGCACCTAGCTTCCCAATTTGTGGAAAATTTGAATATCTAAAGCATATTACGGGTCTAAACTGATCCATTACGGCTATTTTCATCCACCTGGGTCGAAAGTTGTCGAATTTAACAGCAGAAATTGATTCCATACGAAGATTAACTATTTAAAACTAAATATTGTACTCTACGACCTCATTAAGCAAAACCATTGCACCTAGCTTCCCACTTTGTGGAAAATTTGAATATCTAAAGCATATTACGGGCCTAAACTGATCCATTACGGCTATTTTCATCCACCTGGGTCGAAAGTTGTCGAATTTAACAGCAGAGATTGACTCCATACAAAGATTTACTATTTAAAACTAAATATTGTACTCTACGACCTCATTGGGCTAAACCATTGCACCTAGCTTCCCAATTTGTGGAAAATTTGAATATCTAAAGCATATTACGGGTCTAAACTGATCCATTACGGCTATTTTCATCCACCTGGGTCGAAAGTTGTCGAATTTAACAGCAGAAATTGATTCCATACAAAGATTAACTATTTAAAACTAAATATTGTACTCTACGACCTCATTAGGCTAAACCATTGCACCTAGCTTCCCACTTTGTGGAAAATTTGAATATCTAAAGCATATTACGGGTCTAAACTGATCCATTACGGCTATTTTCATCCACCTGGGTCGAAAGTTGTCGAATTTAACAGCAGAAATTGATTCCATACAAAGATTTACTATTTAAAACTAAATATTGTACTCTACGACCTCATTAGGCTAAACCATTGCACCTAGCTTCCCAATTTGTGGAAAATTTGAATATCTAAAGCATATTACGGGTCTAAACTGATCCATTACGGCTATTTTCATCCACCTGGGTCGAAAGTTGTCGAATTTAACAGCAGAAATTGATTCCATACAAAGATTAACTATTTAAAACTAAATATTGTACTCCACGACCTCATTAAGCTAAACCATTGCACCTAGCTTCCCACTTTGTGGAAAATTTGAATATCTAAAGCATATTACGGGTCTAAACTGATCTATTACGGCTATTTTCATCCACCTGGGTCGAAAGTTGTCGAATTTAACAGCAGAAATTGATTCCATACAAAGATTAACTATTTAAAACTAAATATTGTACTCTACGACCTCATTAAGCTAAACCATTGCACCTAGCTTCCCACTTTGTGGAAAATTTGAATATCTAAAGCATATTACGGGTCTAAACTGATCCATTACGGCTATTTTCATCCACCTGGGTCGAAAGTTGTCGAAGTTAACAGCAGAAATTGATTCCATACAAAGATTTACTATTTAAAACTAAATATTGTACTCTACGACCTCATTAAGCTAAACCATTGCACCTAGCTTCCCACTTTGTGGAAAATTTGAATATCTAAAGCATATTACGGGCCTAAACTGATCCATTACGGCTATTTTCATCCACCTGGGACGAAAGTTGTCGAAGTTAACAGCAGAGATTGACTCCATACAAAGATTTACCATTTTAAACTAAATATTGTACTCTACGACCTCATTGGGCTAAACCATTGCACCTAGCTTCCCAATTTGTGGAAAATTTAAATATCTAAAGCATATTACGGGTCTAAACTGATCCATTACGGCTATTTTCATCCACCTGGGTCGAAAGTTGTCGAATTTAACAGCAGAAATTGATTCCATACAAAGATTAACTATTTAAAACTAAATATTGTACTCCACGACCTCATTAAGCTAAACCATTGCACCTAGCTTCCCACTTTGTGGAAAATTTGAATATCTAAAGCATATAACGGGTCTAAACTGATCTATTACGGCTATTTTCATCCACCTGGGTCGAAAGTTGTCGAATTTAACAGCAGAAATTGATTCCATACAAAGATTAACTATTTAAAACAAAATATTGTACTCTACGACCTCATTAAGCTAAACCATTGCACCTAGCTTCCCACTTTGTGGAAAATTTGAATATCTAAAGCATATTACGGGTCTAAACTGATCCATTACGGCTATTTTCATCCACCTGGGTCGAAAGTTGTCGAAGTTAACAGCAGAAATTGATTCCATACAAAGATTTACTATTTAAAACTAAATATTGTACTCTACGACCTCATTAGGCTAAACCATTGCACCTAGCTTCCCACTTTGTGGAAAATTTGAATATCTAAAGCATATTACGGGTCTAAACTGATCCATTACGGCTATTTTCATCCACCTGGGTCGAAAGTTGTCGAATTTAACAGCAGAAATTGATTCCATACGAAGATTAACTATTTAAAACTAAATATTGTACTCTACGACCTCATTAAGCTAAACCATTGCACCTAGCTTCCCACTTTGTGGAAAATTTGAATATCTAAAGCATATTACGGGTCTAAACTGATCCATTACGGCTATTTTCATCCACCTGGGTCGAAAGTTGTCGAAGATAACAGCAGAGATTGACTCCATACAAAGATTTACCATTTTAAACTAAATATTGTACTCAACGACCTCATTGGGCTAAACCATTGCACCTAGCTTCCCAATTTATGGAAAATTTAAATATCTTAAGCATATTACGGGTCTAAACTGATCCATTACGGCTATTTTCATCCACCTGGGTCGAAAGTTGTCGAATTTAACAGCAGAAATTGATTCCATACAAAGATTAACTATTTAAAACTAAATATTGTACTTCACGACCTCATTAAGCTAAACCATTGCACCTAGCTTCCCACTTTGTGGAAAATTTGAATATCTAAAGCATATTACGGGTCTAAACTGATCTATTACGGCTATTTTCATCCACCTGGGTCGAAAGTTGTCGAAGTTAACAGCAGAAATTGATTCCATACAAAGATTAACTATTTAAAACTAAATATTGTACTCTACGACCTCATTAAGCTAAACCATTGCACCTAGCTTCCCACTTTGTGGAAAATTTGAATATCTAAAGCATATTACGGGTCTAAACTGATCCATTACGGCTATTTTCATCCACCTGGGTCGAAAGTTGTCGAAGTTAACAGCAGAAATTGATTCCATACAAAGATTTACTATTTAAAACTAAATATTGTACTCTACGACCTCATTAAGCTAAACCATTGCACCTAGCTTCCCACTTTGTGGAAAATTTGAATATCTAAAGCATATTACGGTCTTAAACTGATCCATTACGACTATTTTCATCCACCTGGGACGAAAGTTGTCGAAGTTAACAGCAGAGATTGACTCCATACAAAGATTTACCATTTTAAACTAAATATTGTACTCTACGACCTCATTGGGCTAAACCATTGCACCTAGCTTCCCAATTTATGGAAAATTTAAATATCTAAAGCATATTACGGGTCTAAACTGATCCATTACGGCTATTTTCATCCACCTGGGTCGAAAGTTGTCGAATTTAACAGCAGAAATTGATTCCATACAAAGATTTACTATTTAAAACTAAATATTGTACTCCACGACCACATTAAGCTAAACCATTGCACCTAGCTTCCCACTTTGTGGAAAATTTGAATATCTAAAGCATATAACGGGTCTAAACTGATCTATTACGGCTATTTTCATCCACCTGGGTCGAAAGTTGTCGAATTTAACAGCAGAAATTGATTCCATACAAAGATTAACTATTTAAAACTAAATATTGTACTCTACGACCTCATTAAGCTAAACCATTGCACCTAGCTTCCCACTTTGTGGAAAATTTGAATATCTAAAGCATATTACGGGTCTAAACTGATCCATTACGGCTATTTTCATCCACCTGGGTCGAAAGTTGTCGAAGTTAACAGCAGAAATTGATTCCATACAAAGATTTACTATTTAAAACTAAATATTGTACTCTACGACCTCATTAGGCTAAACCATTGCACCTAGCTTCCCAATTTGTGGAAAATTTGAATATCTAAAGCATATTACGGGTCTTAACTGATCCATTACGGCTATTTTCATCCACCTGGGTCGAAAGTTGTCGAATTTAACAGCAGAAATTGATTCCATACAAAGATTAACTATTTAAAACTAAATATTGTACTCTAAGACCTCATTAAGCAAAACCATTGCACCTAGCTTCCCACTTTGTGGAAAATTTGAATATCTAAAGCATATTACGGGCTTAAAATGATCCATTACGGCTATTTTCATCCACCTGGGTCGAAAGTTGTCGAAGATAACAGCAGAGATTGACTCCATACAAAGATTTACCATTTTAAACTAAATATTGTACTCTACGACCTCATTGGGCTAAACCATTGCACCTAGCTTTCCAATTTATGGAAAATTGAAATATCTAAAGCATATTACGGGTCTAAACTGATCCATTACGGCTATTTTCATCCACCTGGGTCGAAAGTTGTCGAATTTAACAGCAGAAATTGATTCCATACAAAGATTAACTATTTAAAACTAAATATTGTACTTCACGACCTCATTAAGCTAAACCATTGCACCTAGCTTCCCACTTTGTGGAAAATTTGAATATCTAAAGCATATTACGGGTCTAAACTGATCTATTACGGCTATTTTCATCCACCTGGGTCGAAAGTTGTCGAATTTAACAGCAGAAATTGATTCCATACAAAGATTAACTATTTAAAACTAAATATTGTACTCTACGACCTCATTAAGCTAAACCATTGCACCTAGCTTCCCACTTTGTGGAAAATTTGAATATCTAAAGCATATTACGGGTCTAAACTGATCCATTACGGCTATTTTCATCCACCTGGGTCGAAAGTTGTCGAATTTAACAGCAGAAATTGATTCCATACAAAGATTAACTATTTAAAACTAAATATTGTACTCTACGACCTCATTAAGCTAAACCATTGCACCTAGCTTCCCAATTTGTGGAAAATTTGAATATCTAAAGCATATTACGGGTCTAAACTGATCTATTACGGCTATTTTCATCCACCTGGGTCGAAAGTTGTCGAATTTAACAGCAGAAATTGATTCCATACAAAGATTTACTATTTAAAACTAAATATTGTACTCTACGACCTCATTAGGCTAAACCATTGCACCTAGCTTCCCCATTTGTGGAAAATTTGAATATCTAAAGCATATTACGGGTCTAAACTGATCCATTACGGCTATTTTCATCCACCTGGGTCGAAAGTTGTCGAAGTTAACAGCAGAAATTGATTCCATACAAAGATTAACTATTTAAAACTAAATATTGTACTCTACGACCTCATTAGGCTAAACCATTGCACCTAGCTTCCCACTTTGTGGAAAATTTGAATATCTAAAGCATATTACGGGTCTAAACTGATCCATTACGGCTATTTTCATCCACCTGGGTCGAAAGTTGTCGAATTTAACAGCAGAAATTGATTCCATACAAAGATTAACTATTTAAAACTAAATATTGTACTCTTCGACCTCATTAAGCTTAACCATTGCACCTAGCTTTTCACTTTGTGGAAAATTTGAATATCTAAAGCATATTACGGGCTTAAACTGATCCATTCCGGCTATTTTCATCCACCTGGGTCGAAAGTTGTCGAAGTTAACAGCAGAGATTGACTCCATACAAAGATTTACCATTTTAAACTAAATATTGTACTCTACGACCTCATTGGGCTAAACCATTGCACCTAGCTTCCCAATTACGGGTCTAAACTGATCCATTACGGCTATTTTCATCCACCTGGGTCGAAAGTTGTCGAATTTAACAGCAGAAATTGATTCCATACAAAGATTAACTATTTAAAACTAAATATTGTACTCTACGACCTCATTAAGCTAAACCATTGCACCTAGCTTCCCACTTTGTGGAAAATTTGAATATCTAAAGCATATTACGGGCTTAAACTGATCCATTACGGCTATTTTCATCCACCTGGGTCGAAAGTTGTCGAAGTTAACAGCAGAGATTGACTCCATACAAAGATTTACCATTTTAAACTAAATATTGTACTCTACGACCTCATTGGGCTAAACCATTGCACCTAGCTTCCCAATTTATGGAAAATTTAAATATCTAAAGCATATTACGGGTCTAAACTGATCCATTACGGCTATTTTCATCCACCTGGGTCGAAAGTTGTCGAATTTAACAGCAGAAATTGATTCCATACAAAGATTAACTATTTAAAACTAAATATTGTACTCCACGACCTCATTAAGCTAAACCATTGCACCTAGCTTCCCACTTTGTGGAAAATTTGAATATCTAAAGCATATTACGGGTCTAAACTGATCTATTACGGCTATTTCCATCCACCTGGGTCGAAAGTTGTCGAATTTAACAGCAGAAATTGATTCCATACAAAGATTAACTATTTAAAACTAAATATTGTACTCTACGACCTCATTAAGCTAAACCATTGCACCTAGCTTCCCACTTTGTGGAAAATTTGAATATCTAAAGCATATTACGGGTCTAAACTGATCCATTACGGCTTTTTTCATCCACCTGGGTCGAAAGTTGTCGAATTTAACAGCAGAAATTGATTCCATACGAAGATTAAATATTTAAAACTAAATATTGTACTCTACGACCTCATTAAGCAAAACCATTGCACCTAGCTTCCCACTTTGTGGAAAATTTGAATATCTAAAGCATATTACGGGCTTAAACTGATCCATTACGGCTATTTTCATCCACCTGGGTCGAAAGTTGTCGAAGATAACAGCAGAGATTGACTCCATACAAAGATTTACCATTTTAAACTAAATATTGTACTCTACGACCTCATTGGGCTAAACCATTGCACCTAGCTTCCCAATTTATGGAAAATTTGAATATCTAAAGCATATTACGGGTCTAAACTGATCCATTACGGCTATTTTCATCCACCTGGGTCGAAAGTTGTCGAATTTAACAGCAGAAATTGATTCCATACAAAGATTTACTATTTAAAACTAAATATTGTACTCTACGACCTCATTAGGCTAAACCATTGCACCTAGCTTCCCAATTTGTGGAAAATTTGAATATCTAAAGCATATTACGGGTCTAAACTGATCCATTACGGCTATTTTCATCCACCTGGGTCGAAAGTTGTCGAATTTAACAGCAGAAATTGATTCCATACGAAGATTAACTATTTAAAACTAAATATTGTACTCTACGACCTCATTAAGCAAAACCATTGCACCTAGCTTCCCACTTTGTGGAAAATTTGAATATCTAAAGCATATTACGGGCTTAAACTGATCCATTACGGCTATTTTCATCCACCTGGGTCGAAAGTTGTCGAAGATAACAGCAGAGATTGACTCCATACAAAGATTTACCATTTTAAACTAAATATTGTACTCTACGACCTCATTGGGCTAAACCATTGCACCTAGCTTCCCAATTTGTGGAAAATTTGAATATCTAAAGCATATTACGGGTCTAAACTGATCCATTACGGCTATTTTCATCCACCTGGGTCGAAAGTTGTCGAATTTAACAGCAGAAATTGATTCCATACAAAGATTAACTATTTAAAACTAAATATTGTACTCTACGACCTCATTAAGCTAAACCATTGCACCTAGCTTCCCACTTTGTGGAAAATTTGAATATCTAAAGCATATTACGGGTCTAAACTGATCTATTACGGCTATTTTCATCCACCTGGGTCGAAAGTTGTCGAATTTAACAGCAGAAATTGATTCCATACAAAGATTTACTATTTAAAACTAAATATTGTACTCTACGACCTCATTAGGCTAAACCATTGCACCTAGCTTCCCAATTTGTGGAAAATTTGAATATCTTAAGCATATTACGGGTCTAAACTGATCCATTACGGCTATTTTCATCCACCTGGGTCGAAAGTTGTCGAATTTTACAGCAGAAATTGATTCCATACAAAGATTTACTATTTAAAACTAAATATTGTACTCTACGACCTCATTAAGCTAAGCCATTGCACATAGCTTCCCAATTTATGGAAAATTTAAATATCTTAAGCATATTACGGGTCTAAACTGATCCATTACGGCTATTTTCATCCACCTGGGTCGAAAGTTGTCGAATTTAACAGCAGAAATTGATTCCATACAAAGATTAACTATTTAAAACTAAATATTGTACTCTACGACCTCATTAAGCTAAACCATTGCACCTAGCTTCCCACTTTGTGGAAAATTTGAATATCTAAAGCATATTACGGGTCTAAACTGATCCATTACGGCTATTTTCATCCACCTGGGTCGAAAGTTGTCGAAGTTAACAGCAGAAATTGATTCCATACAAAGATTTACTATTTAAAACTAAATATTGTACTCTACGACCTCATTAAGCTAGACCATTGCACCTAGCTTCCCACTTTGTGGAAAATTTGAATATCTAAAGCATATTACGGGCTTAAACTGATCCATTACGGCTATTTTCATCCACCTGGGTCGAAAGTTGTCGAAGTTAACAGCAGAGATTGACTCCATACAAAGATTTACCATTTTAAACTAAATATTGTACTCTACGACCTCATTGGGCTAAACCATTGCACCTAGCTTCCCAATTTATGGAAAATTTAAATATCTAAAGCATATTACGGGTCTAAACTGATCCATTACGGCTATTTTCATCCACCTGGGTCGAAAGTTGTCGAATTTAACAGCAGAAATTGATTCCATACAAAGATTAACTATTTAAAACTAAATATTGTACTCCACGACCTCATTAAGCTAAACCATTGCACCTAGCTTCCCACTTTGTGGAAAATTTGAATATCTAAAGCATATAACGGGTCTAAACTGATCTATTACGGCTATTTTCATCCACCTGGGTCGAAAGTTGTCGAATTTAACAGCAGAAATTGATTCCATACAAAGATTAACTATTTAAAACTAAATATTGTACTCTACGACCTCATTAAGCTAAACCATTGCACCTAGCTTCCCACTTTGTGGAAAATTTGAATATCTAAAGCATATTACGGGTCTAAACTGATCCATTACGGCTATTTTCATCCACCTGGGTCGAAAGTTGTCGAAGTTAACAGCAGAAATTGATTCCATACAAAGATTTACTATTTAAAACTAAATATTGTACTCTACGACCTCATTAGGCTAAACCATTGCACCTAGCTTCCCAATTTGTGGAAAATTTGAATATCTAAAGCATATTACGGGTCTAAACTGATCCATTACGGCTATTTTCATCCACCTGGGTCGAAAGTTGTCGAATTTAACAGCAGAAATTGATTCCATACGAAGATTAACTATTTAAAACTAAATATTGTACTCTACGACCTCATTAAGCAAAACCATTGCACCTAGCTTCCCACTTTGTGGAAAATTTGAATATCTAAAGCATATTACGGGCTTAAACTGATCCATTACGGCTATTTTCATCCACCTGGGTCGAAAGTTGTCGAAGTTAACAGCAGAGATTGACTCCATACAAAGATTTACCATTTTAAACTAAATATTGTACTCTACGACCTCATTGGGCTAAACCATTGCACCTAGCTTCCCAATTTATGGAAAATTTGAATATCTAAAGCATATTACGGGTCTAAACTGATCCATTACGGCTATTTTCATCCACCTGGGTCGAAAGTTGTCGAATTTAACAGCAGAAATTGATTCCATACAAAGATTAACTATTTAAAACTAAATATTGTACTCCACGACCTCATTAAGCTAAACCATTGCACCTAGCTTCCCACTTTGTGGAAAATTTGAATATCTAAAGCATATTACGGGTCTAAACTGATCTATTACGGCTATTTTCATCCACCTGGGTCGAAAGTTGTCGAATTTAACAGCAGAAATTGATTCCATACAAAGATTAACTATTTAAAACTAAATATTGTACTCTACGACCTCATTAAGCTAAACCATTGCACCTAGCTTCCCACTTTGTGGAAAATTTGAATATCTAAAGCATATTACGGGTCTAAACTGATCCATTACGGCTATTTTCATCCACCTGGGTCGAAAGTTGTCGAAGTTAACAGCAGAAATTGATTCCATACAAAGATTAACTATTTAAAACTAAATATTGTACTCTACGACCTCATTAGGCTAAACCATTGCACCTAGCTTCCCAATTTGTGGAAAATTTGAATATCTAAAGCATATTACGGGTCTAAACTGATCCATTACGGCTATTTTCATCCACCTGGGTCGAAAGTTGTCGAATTTAACAGTAGAAATTGATTCCATACAAAGATTAACTATTTAAAACTAAATATTGTACTCTACGACCTCATTAAGCTAAACCATTGCACCTAGCTTCCCACTTTGTGGAAAATTTGAATATCTAAAGCATATTACGGGTCTAAACTGATCCATTACGGCTATTTTCATCCACCTGGGTCGAAAGTTGTCGAAGTTAACAGCAGAGATTGACTCCATACAAAGATTTACCATTTTAAACTAAATATTGTACTCTACGACCTCATTAGGCTAAACCATTGCACCTAGCTTCCCAATTTGTGGAAAATTTGAATATCTAAAGCATATTACGGGCTTAAACTGATCCATTACGGCTATTTTCATCCACCTGGGTCGAAAGTTGTCGAAGTTAACAGCAGAGATTGATTCCATACAAAGATTTACTATTTAAAACTAAATATTGTACTCTACGACCTCATTAGGCTAAACCATTGCACCTAGCTATCCACTTTGTGGAAAATTTGAATATCTAAAGCATATTACGGGTCTAAACTGATCTATTACGGCTATTTTCATCCACCTGGGTCGAAAGTTGTCGAATTTAACAGCAGAAATTGATTCCATACAAAGATTAACTATTTAAAACTAAATATTGTACTCTACGACCTCATTAAGCTAAACCATTGCACCTAGCTTCCCACTTTGTGGAAAATTTGAATATCTAAAGCATATTACGGGTCTAAACTGATCCATTACGGCTATTTTCATCCACCTGGGTCGAAAGTTGTCGAAGTTAACAGCAGAAATTGATTCCATACAAAGATTAACTATTTAAAACTAAATATTGTACTCTACGACCTCATTAGGCTAAACCATTGCACCTAGCTTCCCAATTTGTGGAAAATTTGAATATCTAAAGCATATTACGGGTCTAAACTGATCCATTACGGCTATTTTCATCCACCTGGGTCGAAAGTTGTCGAATTTAACAGCAGAAATTGATTCCATACAAAGATTAACTATTTAAAACTAAATATTGTACTCTACGACCTCATTAAGCTAAACCATTGCACCTAGCTTCCCACTTTGTGGAAAATTTGAATATCTAAAGCATATTACGGGTCTAAACTGATCTATTACGGCTATTTTCATCCACCTGGGTCGAAAGTTGTCGAATTTAACAGCAGAAATTGATTCCATACAAAGATTTACTATTTAAAACTAAATATTGTACTCTACGACCTCATTAGGCTAAACCATTGCACCTAGCTTCCCAATTTGTGGAAAATTTGAATATCTAAAGCATATTACGGGTTTAAACTGATCCATTACGGCTATTTTCATCCACCTGGGTCGAAAGTTGTCGAATTTAACAGCAGAAATTGATTCCATACAAAGATTAACTATTTAAAACTAAATATTGTACTCTACGACCTCATTAAGCTAAACCATTGCACCTAGCTTCCCACTTTGTGGAAAATTTGAATATCTAAAGCATAGTACGGGTCTAAACTGATCTATTACGGCTATTTTCATCCACCTGGGTCGAAAGTTGTCGAATTTAACAGCAGAAATTGATTCCATACAAAGATTAACTATTGAAAACTAAATATTGTACTCTACGACCTCATTAGGCTAAACCATTGCACCTAGCTTCCCAATTTGTGGAAAATTTGAATATCTAAAGCATATTACGGGTCTAAACTGATCCATTACGGCTATTTTCATCCACCTGGGTCGAAAGTTTTCGAATTTAACAGCAGAAATTGATTCCATACAAAGATTTACTATTTAAATCTAAATATTGTACTCTACGACCTCATTAAGCTAAACCATTGCACCTAGCTTCCCACTTTGTGGAAAATTTGAATATCTAAAGCATATTACGGGTCTAAACTGATCCATTACGTCTATTTTCATCCACCTGGGTCGAAAGTTGTCGAATTTAACAGCAGAAATTGATTCCATACAAAGATTTACTATTTAAAACTAAATATTGTACTCTACGACCTCATTAGGCTAAACCATTGCACCTAGCTTCCCACTTTGTGGAAAATTTGAATATCTAAAGCATATTACGGGTCTAAACTGATCTATTACGGCTATTTTCATCCACCTGGGTCGAAAGTTGTCGAATTTAACAGCAGAAATTGATTCCATACAAAGATTAACTATTTAAAACTAAATATTGTACTCTACGACCTCATTAGGCTAAACCATTGCACCTAGCTTCCCAATTTGTGGAAAATTTGAATATCTAAAGCATATTACGGGTCTAAACTGATCCATTACGGCTATTTTCATCCACCTGGGTCGAAAGTTGTCGAATTTAACAGCAGAAATTGATTCCATACAAAGATTAACTATTTTAAACTAAATATTGTACTCTACGACCTTATTGGGCTAAACCATTGCACCTAGCTTCCCAATTTATGGAAAATTTGAATATCTAAAGCATATTACGGGTCTAAACTGATCCATTACGGCTATTTTCATCCACCTTGGTCGAAAGTTGTCGAAGTTAACAGCAGAAATTGATTCCATACAAAGATTTACTATTTAAAACTAAATATTGTACTCTACGACCTCATTAGGCTAAACCATTGCACCTAGCTTCCCAATTTGTGGAAAATTTGAATATCTAAAGCATATTACGGGCTTAAACTGATCCATTACGGCTATTTTCATCCACCTGGGTCGAAAGTTGTCGAATTTAACAGCAGAAATTGATTCCATACAAAGATTTTCCATTTTAAACTAAATATTGTACTCTACGACCTCATTGGGCTAAACCATTGCACCTAGCTTCCCAATTTGTGGAAAATTTGAATATCTAAAGCATATTACGGGTCTAAACTGATCTATTACGGCTATTTTCATCCACCTGGGTCGAAAGTTGTCGAAGTTAACAGCAGAGATTGACTCCATACAAAGATTTACCATTTTAAACTAAATATTGTACTCTACGACCTCATTGGGCTAAACCATTGCACCTAGCTTCCCAATTTGTGGAAAATTTGAATATCTAAAGCATATTACGGGTTTAAACTGATCCATTACGGCTATTTTCATCCACCTGGGTCGAAAGTTGTCGAATTTAACAGCAGAAATTGATTCCATACAAAGATTAACTATTTAAAACTAAATATTGTACTCTACGACCTCATTAGGCTAAACCATTGCACCTAGCTTCCCAATTTGTGGAAAATTTGAATATCTAAAGCATATTACGGGTCTAAACTGATCCATTACGGCTATTTTCATCCACCTGGGTCGAAAGTTGTCGAAGTTAACAGCAGAGATTGACTCCATACAAAGATTTACCATTTTAAACTAAATATTGTACTCTACGACCTCATTGGGCTAAACCATTGCACCTAGCTTCCCACTTTGTGGAAATTTTGAATATCTAAAGCATAGTACGGGTCTAAACTGATCTATTACGGCTATTTTCATCCACCTGGGTCGAAAGTTGTCGAATTTAACAGCAGAAATTGATTCCATACAAAGATTAACTATTTAAAACTAAATATTGTACTCTACGACCTCATTAGGCTAAACCATTGCACCTAGCTTCCCAATTTGTGGAAAATTTGAATATCTAAAGCATATTACGGGTCTAAACTGATCCATTACGGCTATTTTCATCCACCTGGGTCGAAAGTTGTCGAATTTAACAGCAGAAATTGATTCCATACAAAGATTAACTATTTTAAACTAAATATTGTACTCTACGACCTCATTGGGCTAAACCATTGCACCTAGCTTCCCAATTTATGGAAAATTTAAATATCTAAAGCATATTACGGGTCTAAACTGATCCATTACGGCTATTTTCATCCACCTGGGTCGAAAGTTGTCGAAGTTAACAGCAGAAATTGATTCCATACAAAGATTTACTATTTAAAACTAAATATTGTACTCTACGACCTCATTAGGCTAAACCATTGCACCTAGCTTCCCAATTTGTGGAAAATTTGAATATCTAAAGCATATTACGGGTCTAAACTGATCCATTACGTCTATTTTCATCCACCTGGGTCGAAAGTTGTCGAATTTAACAGCAGAAATTGATTCCATACAAAGATTAACTATTTAAAACTAAATATTGTACTCTACGACCTCATTAAGCTAAACCATTGCACCTAGCTTCCCACTTTGTGGAAAATTTGAATATCTAACGCATATTACGGGTCTAAACTGATCTATTACGGCTATTTTCATCCACCTGGGTCGAAAGTTGTCGAATTTAACAGCAGAAATTGATTCCATACAAAGATTAACTATTTAAAACTAAATATTGTACTCTACGACAGTAGTAGGGGAATGTGAGTCCTAACTCACCGCGAAACCTGGTCACACTAATTTTGGTATTTTTCCTAACGAAGTCTGGTCACAGTATTTTTTGAAAACCCGGGCACACTAATTTTGGTATTTTTATTTTATCTCACTCTGGTCACACTAATATTTTTGGCGGTTTTTTTAATTTCGG
>JAEIGQ010000445.1:0-76226 GCA_018904275.1 Lordiphosa clarofinis
GTTACGTATTGCTGCCAGATCATCACCACATCACCACCAGAACCCCACCAGATCAGCACCAACCCCGCCAGATCCTCACCAAATCTTCACCAGATCCCCACCAGGTCTCTACCAAATACCCATCACCTTCCCCCACTTCCACCTCACATATCCCCCTCCACACACCACCCACCTGCTACTACGCGGTAATGGTAAAAGCAGCTGATTTTGCAAATACAAAAACCAAAACACAAAAATCAAGACATACCCCAAAAGAATCTGTCGCAAAGACATACCCCCAAAAGAATCTGTCGCAAAGACATACCCCAAAAGAATCTGTCGCAAAGACAAAATTTTTCAAGATTTACCCCCCAGTCTGACGTCCGTAAAAGAGCTTCGCTCTAATAATTATTTTAGAATTCTATGCCAAAAGATTTAACTTCATAACTTCATATTTAACTCTTATTACAACAAAAGCAGATCGGGTGGCTGAACTATAAGAGACGTGGAAAATTTTATAAGTAAAAATCTTTCTCGAATTAATTCATTAAATTCAAAAACTTTTCCGTTACTCCTTCTGGGTTGTGTGCAGAGGGTTAGCACCTAACATATATCTTCCAGCACCAGATAGCTCGATATGGTCTGCTTTGTGAGTATGTATGTGTGAAGGTTATAGCCTAGAGCTGGCACATGGCCACGCCTGGCCAAAGCTTGTATGGCGTGCCCCAATGGAAATGATCCACTATACAACAAAATACGCTTGCATAGTACTGCCAGGAACACATGGGCACCGCAGATCAAAAACGCTATAAACAGATTCTCATATGAAACACTGGCATATAGCATTTTTACTAGCTTACCCTGTGTGAGGTTAGAGACGGCGACTCGTGTGGTCGTTTAAGCCAACAATTAGTATAACGATTGTCCATTGCTAAGATTGGGCCATAATATTGCACCCTCACAAACGTGTGAGTGAGAGAGAGAACTTAGAGATGAGCGCAGCAGAAGCGTTGCATTCAGCTCCTACTCTTGGTACAGAATATAACATAGTCGGGCTTGACCGACTTTCTCACTTGTTTTAATATTTACTATATTATCCATATCCATTAAATATGTTAAAACACATATATACTTGATTTAAAGTCCGCTCTACCTCATCATTATTAATACATTTATTTAAATCTCTATAGGCAATTTGCCTACCTGAACTTTTGCAGAACCATGCGTACGTTTCACTTATAACAAACTCCAGTGCTTCCGGCAAGCAGCATTGACCGCCAATTGCACTGAGTGACAAACACATTTAACCAGTACCAATGAAGGCACGGTCTTCTTAAGTTCAGTATATACACTTTTTTTCTACCCACCATAACGTTCGCATTATCAGTGCCAATCCCTATTAAGTTGGATACGGGTATTTTATGCTAAGAAAACTCATTCAGTAGGGCATGGGCAATGTTTTGGGCGTTTCCTCTTTCAATTGGAACCATACAATACAATTTCCTCACGTTGTGCACTGTAGTATATTATAGAAACCCCTGAAAATACCGCAATATTTAAAAAAAAATATGCTTTATTAACTAGTATTACTTACCTAGAAGCTTGGTTATTCTTAAGTTGGTGCATTCGTCAATCAAAATACAGATCTTTTCGATGCCCAGGTCTTGTTTCAAATCTTCATTAATTGCACAGCCAACACATTGTTTATTAGGATAGTACACTTGGTTAGTGCAATTTGATGTCTTTGGCGCCAAAATGAGTTTTGCAAAATTCACTAAAGTGATCGACCGGCTCAATCGCACAATTCTGGGCTACAAACATATCTAATGCAGCTTCCTGGCGACAAACTTCAGTCGGTTTCACTGGTTGAAAAATCATTTTATTTCCTTGATGTGTTTTATATATGTTTTTTTGTCGATATGTGCGCTCGAATTTGATCCACTTTCGTGTTTATACTGTATTTGCAGTGTTTGCAATACGCCTTATTGCTGTCCGACTCATCGCGACACTTCCACTTTCTAAAATCTGGCATGTACATGTTTAAGCAGTTTATGTATGTTTATGTATGCGCGCATATGGTCACACTGAAAATATTTGAAATAAAAAAAGAACTGCGGCTAAAAACAGTTAAGTCTGAATTGTTAATATATAAAAAATATATTTCAAATAACGTTAATAAGTAAACCAAAAATGGAAAATATTGGACGTGCCCTTTATATGCAAAACCGAAGAGACAAATGTGTATACTAAGTATTGCTTAAAGCTTAGTATACACTCGCACCAAAGACTCGCCAAAACAAAAAACTCCATATAAAAAAAACTCACAAAAATTTTTGTGCCAAAATCCTTTGGCAGTGTCTTTGGTGGCAGTCCACACTCAAAACAAAAAGGCCTCGATTAAATACCGATAAAATACTAGATCCGTATTTTCTGAATAATTAATTTTAATTATTTCAAGAGGTATCGGACTTTGCCGATACACAAATATGCCCAATCGGTGTCATTTTGAAATATTTTGTCATCACCAATTACAAATTGAGCCAAAAAAGTTTTTAAGTAAAATGAGCAGCTCAAAAAGACGACGCTTTGAGGGTTTTTCACGAGATGACAAATTAAGTTGATGGGCGCTGTAAAGGAGAAAAGATTGTTGTGGAACCTTACGGACAAGGGTCACAGCAATTTAGTTTTAATTAAAAGTGCGTGGAATGATATCGCAGTTCAGATGGGACGAGATGGTGAGTAAATTGTTCAAAATTTCGCCATGAAACTAATCCATTCTTATAAACAGCCAGCGAGTGCAAGGAAGCATGGATTTCGCTGCGGGAAAGCTTTCGCTACCACCGTAAGCAGGCCCACAAAAAGTCCAAGAGTGGCAGTGACGGTGGCGATGTTGTCTCAGCGTCAAAAGTGCAGTGGGAGTTCGCCGACTATATGGCATTTTTGCCAGACTTTTCAAAGAAGAGGTCGTAAGTGTGGCATTTGCATAGTTATGACTTTTTGTACTTTAATAAATATGTATTTGTAGCACTTTTAGCACTGATTTATTAGAGCCGCCAGACGAATTGGAGGAAACAACGGACTTGGAGTTCTTAGAGGGCGAGTGGGAGAATGTGGCGGCTGCTTCCGATCTGAACGAGTCTATGAGCCCTAGACCTTCATGTAGCCAGAGCAGCTACTCTTATGTGTGTATTGAAATTAAACTTAATTGTATGTTATTATAATTGAATTTTACTTTCTTTCAGAAGAAGAAAGATTCCAGATCGCGCTCAAAATCCATTGAGCCAAATGGCAGCCAGGCTCCTGCTCTGGAAATGTTAGGCACTTTTCTGGCCGATGCCAAAACTGCAATGCAAACCCCACTTCCCATGAAGAACCAAAGTGTTTTGGGTTATTGGGATACATTATTGGAGAAATTGCCAGCTGAGGTTCAGGATAAGGTGATATTTGAGGTCACGAACATGTTGCAGAAAAACGTTTTGGAATTTAGCAAGGAAAAAAATAGTTTAAGTCCCTTTTTCCCATGAAAAAATGTACAATGTAAAAATAAAATGTAGATACAAAATTAATATTTATTGTAAGGTTTTTTACACCCCAGCTCTCTCGTTCTGCCAGGGAATTGATCCTTGTTCAGAGTTCACATAAATTTTTATGTTGTCTCTCACGAATTTTGGATAGTCCCTTACTCTTCCACGAAATCCAACAAAGTCATCCGGAAGGGCTTTCATATCGAGGTTGCTCGTGTTTTCGATGTACTCGGATCGGTCCGTACGCAGTAGATAGTTATGTAGTAAGCAGCAGGCCGTCACAATTTTTTTAGCCCTGTCAGGACTGCATAGAAGTGTTCGCTGCACTGCGAGCCACTTGGCGCTTAAAATTCCAAAAGAATTTTCAATGACCCTACGGGCTCTACTGAGGCGATAGTTAAAAATGCGCTCCTCCTCTGATAAGTTTTTAGAGCCGTAGGGTTTCATTATGCGCTTGGACAACGGAAACGCATCGTCGGCTACAACGTAATATGGAGTGGGGCATCCGTTAATAAGTTTGTCTTCAGGAAAATCCAGGTTGTCAAAAAGCAATGCATCGCCAAGCTTGGAATTTGAAAAGACGTTCATGTCGCCTTCACTTCCGTAAGCGCCGATATCCAAAGGAATACGACGCGTTGCAAACTCCCAAAATGACGATAGAGTGGAATCCCTTTAATATAATTTAAAATAAGTTGTTGAAAAGTTATGAAAGGAATTTAAATAATAACAATACTTACTTTGTAATTATAAAAAACACTTCCACTACGATGCGGTGCCTTTATGGCAACGTCTACTGCACCAAGGCAATTCGGAAAATTCCACAAAGACTCGAACTCATCTGCTTGCTTCAGCATGGTTTCCTTGCTCCAAGCGGGCACTTCTCCTCGAAGCTTCTCACAAATAGCATCGCAAACCTGGTCAATGACACCGCCCAAGCGTTGCTTGCTCATCCTGTAGGCAGAAGCAATATGCCGCTGTATATCTCCCGACGCGAGGTGAGTGATTTTCCACCATGTTTTCAAACTGTTATAAAATATAATTTTATTATGGGATGTATTTCATTGTGATTACTTACTGAAGTGGCATATCTTCCCCTGGCATAGCATTCGCGCAAGTAGGGATTTACCCAACATTTACGTTTCTTCTTGTTATCCTTCTGCTCTTCGTCCATTATAGCTGACACTGCCAATCCAGCAACTACAGCGCTAAGCAGAATGCCTTGTCTTCTCCTGTTTTCTTCGTAATTCATTTTTTTATTTTAATTTTTCAAAAATCAAACAAAACAATTGACAGTGTGACCAAAATTCATGCAGGTTTTTAAAACCTGGTCACATTGTCCCAAAACAAAAGAATTTTTTATTTTTGTTATTAGTCTTTTGGTGGAGTGTATACTAAGCTTAAAGCTTTAGTATACACTTCCACCAAAGACTCACAAAACAAAAAACTCATAAAAATTATGTATTGACGATTTGGAACGATGGAATCTGGAACACTGGGGAAATTTTTATTTTCAAAATTTCACGTCAAATAAAGACATAATTGAGCAACTGCAAATGCAGAAATGTTAAGAAAGACGTAAACTATTGTTTTAATTGGGCGGTGGGTGGATTAAAGCTTTTTGGGTATTAAAAATCACGTGTTAAAAAATTGACTTTCCACTAAAATGCAAATAGCTCAATTCACAGCTCGCGTAGGGCAATGCACGATATCTTCATTTTTGTGAGACCACCTACCTTGTCCGCCCATACAAAAAAACCTGTTTGGCACAGGGTTACAAATGTTCATTAATATCTCGACTTACAGCAAAACGTATTGCGTGAGTTCATAATTGCTTTTTTGACAGCATTTTAGTAAAAGCTAGATCAAAATCATGTGGAGATTTACACACTAAATCCACCAATTGAAGCCCGCGCCTGAAATGGAACCAGTGCAGTATCGGAACCAGTTCATATTCTATCGATATGCGATCATTTGAATTGGGAAAAATGGTCTTCCTAAATCGTCGCTGGCTAAATAGCGCGATTTTAAGCCCTCGCGTTGGCCCAATAGGCGGTATGCAGGATTATCTGCAATTAATTCCGCATCTTTTGCATCCTCACTGATCAAAATCATGTGGGAGGGTTTTTGCAAAAATGCATTTTAGTGGTGAGGCCAAATATTCCAAGGCTTTTAGCACTGGCCCCACATATGGCCATAGCTAAATAGCGCGATTGAATCCTTTTGGTGAATCCGTGTGCAGATTAATTTCCGCATCTTTTGCACCCCACTCATCAAAATCATGTGGAGGGGTTTTTTTAGCAGAAAAATGCCAAATATTCAGCCGCACTGGCAAGGCTGCCTCACAGCAGTCGAGGGAAGTCGTGCTAAGTCGTCGCTAGCTAAATAGCGCGATTTTAAGCTCGCGTAGCCTTATAGGCGGTATGCAGGATTAATCTGCAATTATTCCGCATCTTTTGCATCCTCACTGATCAAAATCATGTGGAGGGTTTTTGCAAAAAAGCATTTTTAGTGTGAGGCCAAATATTCAGCCGCACTGGCAAGGTTGCCTCCACTCGTCATGGCCACATATGGTCTGCCTAAATTCGTAGCTAAATAGCGCGATTTTAAGCTCGCGTAGCCTTATAGGCGGTATGCAGGATTAATCTGCAATTAATTCCGCATCTTTTGCATCCTCACTGATCAAAATCATGTGGAGGGTTTTTGCAAAAATGCATTTTAGTGTGAGGCCAAATATTCAGCCACTGGCAAGGCTGCCCATTCAAATTAGTAGCGAGTGGTCCAGTGTCACTTCTTTTACTGATCCCGTTAAGTTTGGGTCATCTGTGTATGTGTGCAAATGTAAGCCCCCGGTCATTGCAGAAAAATTCGTTGAAGTGAGCGGACGCCATCAATTTATTAGTTAGCAACATTAACAATTCGGTAAGCTTATTAAAGTACTATATATATATTAGTATTATATATTATAAAAAGTACTACTCAAATTTGTGAGTGGCGAACAGGTGAGCAATGGACGAAACGGACCAAATGTTGGTCCGCACTATAACGGGCGCGGGCGCAATCAGCCGTTTCCGGGCGGCGTTAAGCGCGGAGGTCGAGGTGGAGGCGGCCGTCATCGACGCGCTGGGCGGCACATCAGTCGCAAGCTTCTGGGGCAAGACGGAATCCAGCGTGGCGCAGGGCAGCGTGGCGGAGTGGAGCGTGGCGGAATACGGCGTGTCGGAGGGCAGCGTGAACAGGAGCATGGCGGAGGACAGCGTGGACAGGAGCGTGTCGGAGGGCAGTGTGAACAGGAGCATGGCGGAGGGCAGCGTGGACAGGAGCTTGGCGGTCATGAGCCACAAGTGGAGCTGCCTCTGGAAGAGGAGCTTGCCGAGGAGCAGCCAGCCGAGGAGCAGCCAGCCCAGGAGCAGCTAATAATATTATAATAATAATATATATAATAATAATAATAAAAATATAATCTTCTCTAATAATAATTTTAATATGTAAGAATATTTTAAAATATATATTTAAAAATCATGTGTGCAGACCTTTTTTTTTATTTTTAGAAGCACTCTAATAGGCTATTTACACTGAGCAAATCGTTATTAAAGCCGGGTATCCAGCACCGCGGAAACTAAAAATTCCTGTCAAACTTCATATAAAAAAAACTGTGGCAGGAATTTTTAGTTTGCGTTTTCCTTGCTTGTGTATCCAGCAACTTGAACGTAATCCACATTTTCTTATCGATAGTTGGCCTATAGATAGCGTTTGTGGATGGCGAGAACAGCTGACACACAGCGCAGGAATATATTGTCAACAATTATTTTGGATGTCACGAGCGAAAATTTTGGGGAAATGCTTTTATATTTGTTTGTTATGAGCTGTCATCTGGCTGGGGAACCATCAGCGTGCAAGGATTGGTAGGGGATGGTGCCAAGGGCACATTTATGCCAAATTGATGAGACCGCCAGAGGGACGCTTTCCATAAACAGAAAGGTCGATTAAGACGCTTTCTTAATCTGTGTGACGCCAGATCATAGGGCAAATCTATTAGAGTGGTGCACCAAGTGGTCATGATACCTGCAGGTGTGCATATTAATTGAGAGTATAATGGCAGGGCGTCTAAACCGCGATATATATGTATGTAGTCGTATGCCTCTCCTCCCCAAGAGGCCCACATATGTAGGTGACTCTAGTTTCTTAAGGGCAGTGGATCATGCCGTACCCCATAACGGGATTGGCCCAGATCCACCGCAACGAGGCTTAAGAAGCCAAGGGAGCTCTAATGCCATTAGCTGCAACCGTAGCCACTGCCCGAGTCACATGGACTTTCCTGGTCAAGCGGCGGTTCAGACACGCCAAGGTATTAAAAGGCGTTATCCGTATATGGAACTCTTGATTCTAGGAGTCGCACTCAAGCTACTTTTCCAGGTCTCATATATAGCCTTCTGCCTGTTGACTCTTTGACTCTTTGAACGTTTAACGGCTATGTTCCAGCGATTCGCCCATCGACCAAAGCCCAGGTTCTGATCCAGCCACTGAGTTGGCAATCTTCTATCCGACAATGAAAAACTTCATTTGATAACTAAAAATTCCTGTCAAACTTCATATAAAAAAAACTGTGGCAGGAATTTTTAGTTTGCGTTTTCCTTGCTTGTGTATCCAGCAACATAAACGTAATCCACAATTTGTTATCGATAGTTGGCATATCGATAGCGTGTGTGGATGGCGAGAACAGCTGACACACAGCGCAGGAATATATTGTTTACAATTATTTTGGAAGTGACAAGTGAGAGATGGAAGCAAAAACTGAGCGCAAAACAAAAAAAGGGATGCAAATTTTTTAGCGTGATGAGAAGATTGCTTTAATAAAATCAGTTGAGGCAAGACCATAATACATGGTGGATCACCGAAAAAAAAACATTTTGATCACATAACGGTGAAAAGTGCATGGGGAAAGTGTTCTGCAGCAACATGAATGAAATAAAGAAGGTAAAATGCATGTTAATGTGTTCAAAGTTATTAAATTTTTAAATTATGATTATTCTTTGTAGCGAATGAATGTAAGAGAGCATGGACATCTCTGCAGCACAGTCTGAGCCTCAGACTCTGAGGTACCATCGCAGCAAGCTTGCCAAAAGTGGCAGCGCGGGAGGCATCGTCATTGGTCAACCAAGAGTCAACGAAAATGTCGATTTGCAGTTCGCAGAGCATATGGCTTTTCGGTCTGTAATGTCGTTGGAGAGTCGGTAAGTTATGACCCGACATAACTTTCTATATGAATTACACACCTTTTGTTGTAGGACCAAAACAAGCACCGTAACATTTGTGGAAAGCCCAGCATGCAGCTCCGATGCAGGCTCCAGTCCCCTTCCAAATGTCTTCGAGGAAAGCCCCATGGCTGCTAGTTCGGAACAACCAAATTGGGTCCTTACAGACGATGACGTTGAGGCAAGCACGTCCTGGGCTAATTCCTATGTAAGGAACTGTTTACCTGTTTATTATAACAGTACCAAATATGCAATTCTATTTGCAGCAGTCAAAGGCTTCAAAAAGGCGTAAAGTGGAGGAACCGAAAGGAGATGATGGCATCGCTGGTTTACTGGGAGGACCAGGAGTATCTTCCCGTTTTGGGATGAGTGGCTGAGTAAGCTACCAGACGATGTAGCAACCTCAGATGAGTTGGAAATTACTAATTTGATTCATATGAAGGTGCAACAGCATGCCAAAAAATCGTCGGAATAAGAAAATACTTTTCTCCATGCCTTTGTAAATGTAAAATTGGTTTTACAGCCCCCCAAAAGGGCCAAGCCAAGCTTCTCACATGCCTTTATTTAATAATACATTGTTTTATAGAAATTAATAAGTGAATTCTTTATTATTGGCGCACATCAGCAGATTCATTTTGCAAAGGCACTGACCCGGCTGCAGAGTTGAGAAATTCCCTAACAGAATTTTAATATAAATTTGAGGTAATCCTGTACTCGACCACGGAAGGCTTCAGCATCAGTGTCTGCTGGGCTTTCAATCAGTAGGTTTTCAACCGTGGAGCCATATTCTCTGGGGCTTACTCGCATCATGTAGTTGTGCAGATAACAGCATGCCGCAGTTACAGTTTGCGCTCTGTTTGGGCCACACCGCAAAGTGTCTTGAACAGCCATCCACCTATTACTAAGTATGCCGAATGCATTCTCAATGCAACGGCGAGCTCGACTTAGCCGATAGTTGAAAATTCTTTCTGCTGTGGAAAGGTTCCTAGACCCATATGGTTTCATAATCCGCTTGTGAAGTGGAAATGCATCATCCGCCACAATATAATAAGGAGTACGTCCTCCCTGCAGCATGCTGTCCTCCGGAAATGTGACATTGCCCGATAAAATTGCTTTTCCAAGCGAACAGTGTGAAAAGGCATTCATATCTCCTTCACTCCCGTAAGCACCAACATCGATGTAAGTGAACCTGTACGAAGCGTCATAAACCGCCATAAGCACAATTGAGTGAAAGCCCTATGGAAGCAAGGAAAGGGTTATTTGGGTATATTCCTTGGCTCAGGTAATTGACTTACTTTATAATTGTAAAAAGCGCTACCGCTTTTGGGTGGTGCCTTGATCGCTACGTGCTTTCCATCAATAGCACCAATGCAGTTTGGAAAGTTCCATTGCTCCATAAATTCTGTTGCCCACTTGCGCATGTTATCCGAGTTCCATTTTGGAAACTCTCCGTGCAGCGCAGTGCAGATAGCGTGAGACACCAAATCAATTGTGCGACCCAAGTGTTGTTTACTTATGCGATATGTCGAGCCAACGCAAAACACCTAATACAAGCGATTTAATAAGTATTTTATAAGTGTGCTCTTGCAAAGGACTTACTCGAGAACAATGGCCAATTTTGCTTTGAGTGGAATGGCGTCTGGGCGTGAGTTGCGCTTTGCCACTAAATATGGTTCCACCAATGCAAACAGTTGGTTGAACTGACTTTCTCCCATATGAAAGTTTTGATAAAACATAGTCGGGTTCTGCACCATATTCTGAAACTATGAAAAGTGTAAGAGATGTTGCAATTGGCAAAAATATTAGTTATAAGAATACTCATTTGAAACCTTCCTTTTTCCTTCCTCAGCTGCAAATAAGGATTCACCCAACATTTGTGGCGCCTCCGCGTGCGCTGTATTTCCTCCTTTTTTTTTGCAACAACATATGCCGCCACTAATACAATAACTTCCTCGTCAGAGCTCATTTTTATACTTTTTTAGTTTTATTTTAACTTTCTCAATTGCCACTGTTTACAAAACACAGCTGACTCAAAAGAGTGACCGTGCACCATTAGGTGCACGGTCTCACCGTTTTAGTTACGTTCCACACACACAAGAAATAATTAGCAAATTCCTGACAGGAATTTTCCGCAGTGCTGGATACAGGCCTTAAGCATTTAAACTGCGTTACTGTTTGAATCACGGCAGTCGTGACTGTTTATTTTCTGTCATCTCTATCTCTAGTAAAATGCTCATATCTAATGCATTTACTATTCTGTATTTATTTAAAGCACTCTCCGGCGACTTTTCCTACATGCTTGAGTTCTGCGAGAAGAAAGCCGACGAGCTACAATTGACTGATGGCCATGTGTGTGATTTTTATACCCTTGCAAAGGGTATTATAATTTTGCCCAGAAGTTTGCAACGCACAGAACTATTCATTACCGACCCTATAAACTATATATATTCTTGATCAGGGCGACGAGCTGAGCCGATTGAGCTTTGTCCTTCCGTCTGTCTGTCCGTCTGTCCGTCTGTCTGTCTGTTTCTACGCAAACTAGTCTCTCAGTTTTAAAGCTATCGAGCTGAAACTTTGCACAGAGTCTTCTTTTTACTTCACACTGCTAATATGTCGGAGCCGACCGGATCGTATGACTATATCTTATAGCTGCCATAGGAACTATCGGTCGAAAAGTGGGTCTTTGTGAGAAAAACGTTTTACGTTTAATGTAAACGCCTCCCGCTTCAGCAATTATTAGTTTTATATGCTTTTACACAGATTTGGAAGTTTTGGTCAAAATCGGATGACTATATCTTATAACTGCCATAGGAACTATCGGTCGAAAAGTGGGTTTTATTTCGAAAATTTTTTCTTAATCTCTGATGTATTAAAACATTTGCAAGGGTATATAAACTTCGGCAAAGACGAAGTTAGCTTGGCCTTCTCGTGGGCTTTACATTTGCCAGCTCTTTTTCATTCACGCCTGGCATATTGGTCAGTATTGTTAACCTGGATGTGCCTACGGTATAACTTATATGTTTAAATGTAGATGATAAATTCTATGTTGATTCAAGTAGTCTTTTAAAAGTTTCTATACAAATTTAGAGTGACAATCTTGTTTTCCTCCTATAAATTTAATATGGATTTCGTCTTAAGCAGACTGTAACCTTGCCAAATAAACTTATTAAAATGCCATAAAAGTTAAACAATTAGATCACATGTTTGGCTAAATGCTCTAATAGCTAAAGTATTAGTCCAATGCCCGCTCTAGTTTACACGGTAGATTTATTTAAAAAAAAAGTGTTAAAAAAAGTTTAAAAGAGTTTTGAATATTAGTCAATGTCACTTTCAAGTCACTGTTAAGTCACTGTTAAGTTACCGTTAATTCAATGTTAAGTCACTGTTTAGTCACTGTTTATTCTCTGTAAAGTCACTGTCAAGTCACTGTTAAGTCTCTGTTAAGGCACTGTCAAGCAAGAATATTATAACTTTCAGCACAGAATTCATATTATGACCTCAATGCAGGCATTTTTTGCACCCCCACTCCCCGTATACCCACCATATCCCCACCCGACCAACTCTAGATCCCCACCAGATCTCCACCAAAGCCCCACCAGATCTCCACCTGATCCCCAGCATATTCCCAGCAGAGCTCCACCAGATCCCCACCAGATCTCCACCAGATTCCCACCAGATCCCCACCAGATCCCCAACAGATCCCTACCAAATCCCCACTTGATCCATACCAGTTCCCCACCTGATCCCCAACAGGTCCCCAACAGATCCCCACCTGGTTCCAATCAGATTCCCAACAGATCTCCATTAGATCTCCACCAGATCCCTACCTGATCCACACCAGATCTAAACCAGAGCTCACTAGGTCCCTACCAGATAAACACCAGTTCCCCACCAGATCAGCACCATCTCTTCACCTGATCCCCACCAGGTCCCTGCCAAATACCCATCACCTCCTCCCACTAGCACCTCACACTATCCCACTCAACACACAACCCACATGCTACGCGGTAATGGTAAAAGCAGCTGATTTTTCAAATACAAAACACAAAATCAAAGACATACCCCAAAAGAATCTGTCGCAAAGACAAAATTTTTCAAGATTCACTCCCCCAGTCTGACGTCCATAAAAGAGCTTCGCTCTAAAAAATTTATTTATACCAAGTGTGGCCCCCATTAATTCTAGAGGTCTGGAAATTAACAAAAACTCTTTTTCCCCTATATCTAAGAAACAAGAACATATATAACAAAACCAACGATGCAGTTTAATCCATATTAGCATAATAAAATCCTAATAGGCATGCACCAAAAACAGTGTTGGGCTGTGTTATCAGTATTATTTTGTAAACAATTATTAAAACCGAAAACATATTATGAGTCATAGTGCCCTAGCTTCAACTTTTGAAAAAAAAGTTCAAGTAAATCGTTTTTATTCAATTTATTCAGCTTATATTAGTAGTAAATAATATTAAATACAGTCATATAAATTTACAACAGATACAATTTCATAAAACAAAAAACTTATTTCCGCACCACCATTGAGGTAAAGTTTAGGGCGCGTTTTTTTTAGTGTGGTTTCCCCAGACGTGCCAACAGCTGACTGGAAGGTACTGCATGTTGCTAAGCCCGACAAGAACGGGCAGCACATGGTCCTCCAGATCAACAAGGAGGCCGATGATTTGCTCTACCCTAAATTCGGGAAGATGGCGTGGGGAGTAGGAAGCGTGCACCTACGACTCAAAAAGCGCCATCCGAAGGCAAGAACGAGCACACGCTAGAGGCTGGAGAGGTCGAGAAAGACCTGAGCATCGACGAGATGGTCGATAAAGCCAGCAGCCTCGATATAACGGAGGTAGAGACGAAAGGGATGAGGAATCAGCCACAGCAGCTGACCCACCCAGTATGGAGGACGATGAGGATGTGGACGCAACCATGGTAGTTGACCCATCCCAGGCCTGGGGACGCCGACAACGACCATGCAGTTGAAGGTCCTCAGGTCAACTTGCATAAAAGCAAGCTTGCGTCGGCGAGCTCCTATTAACCCTTGAGACAGGGCCCGCCGAAGTGGCCTTAGATTCAGGAACCTTGGATTGCGGCAGGGAACAAGGTCTCAGGGCTAAGGTCACAAAACTACAACGTTTTTCTATCCCACCGCAGTAAGTAAGGCAAGGACGGCCATTCTGGTAAGAAAAGGCATCTATGCTTACCTTATGTCTAATTACAGCACGGATGACCTCACAGTTGTGGCCCTGGAAGGTCGCGATGATGAGCCAATACTATTGGCATCCTGCTATATGGCACACGAGCGAGAGTCGCCACCGCCCGAGCTCGAACACTTAACGGCTGAGGCGAGCAGAAGAAAACAACCACTCGTCGTCGGAACGGACGCCAACGCACATCACATCGTGTGGGGTAGTCCAGACATCAATGACAGAGGTGAGTCACTCTTAAGCTTTATCCTACAAACTAACCTTAAAATAGAAAACGTTGGAGATGTGCCCACATATGTGGGACCAACATCGGCCAATGTCCTAGACCTAACTCTGACCTTAGGGAATAGTACACAGGCATCAGAATGGAGAGTCCTTGATAGAAACTCCTTCTCAGACCACAAGTACATCCAATTTAAGATCGAGTTCAACCACAACCAAACCAGAAACGCCTATAGGAACCCCCGGAACACAGACTGGGTGAAGTACCTTAGAACGGTAGAATCAAAACTACCAAAGCCAACGAGTATCTGCTCGGTAGGCGACATTGAGAGGTCCGTGGAGACGCTCACAGCCAACCTAACCGAAGCATACAAAACCTCCTGCAAACTCACAGTTAGCAAAAAGGAGAACCAGACCCCCCTGGTGGACCCCAGCGCTGAAAGAGCAGAGGAAGGACGTGCAAGAATGCTTCAAACTCGCCAAACAAGCGGATGAGCAAATAATCTGGGAGGAATACAAGATTAGACTTCGCGTCTTCAAAAAAGAAGTACGGAAGGCAAAACAGAACTCTTGGAGAAACTTCTGCTCCAGCATAGAGAAGGTCTCCGAAACAGCTAGACTCAGGAAACTGCTTTCAAAGCAGCCACCCATGCAGAGTCAGCTAAAAACGAACGACGGACACTGGACAGAAGCAGCAGGGAAGCGACATGTGCTCTACTTGATGCGCACTTTCCAGGCTGCACTCCAGTCACTGAGGCAGATACGCCTCAAGACCTACACACGCAACAAGTCAGCATCCCAGACAATATCATCACTCCAGAAAAGATCCGATGGGCGATCGACTCGTTCGCGAGCTATAAATCCCCAGGGCTAGATGGAATATTCCCAGCCATGCTAAAAACGATCAAATGCGCAATCGTCCCATGGCTACGATCCATTTTTATAGCATGCATGAGGTGGAGCTATGTACCTGTGGCCTGGAGGACAGCACGCGTTGTATTCCTGCCCAAAGCAGGGAAATGCAGTCACGTGCAACCAAAGACTACAGGCCCATCAGCCTCACATCATTCCTGCTCAAAACAATGGAGAAGCTTCTGGACCTTCACATAAGAGAAGGCATGAACCTGACCTTGGAGGAAACCAGCACGCCTACACGAAAGGAAATCGGTGGAAACAGCGCTACACTCCCTAGTAGCCACCATCGAGAAGGCACTGTACCATCAAGAATTTGCCCTGGGAGCATTCCTTGACATTTCGGGTGCATTCAACAACGTCACTACAGAAGCAATAATGCGAAGCCAAAGAGCCCCTAGCAATACACACGGCATTGGACTCCTGGATATATAACCTGCTGAGCTGCAGAAGAGTACAAGCCGAGTGGGGTACCACAACCATTACAAAGAGAGGCACACGGCGGAACGCCCCAGGGCGGAGTCCTGTCACCTCTTCTATGGAACCTTGTGGTCAACGAATTACTTAAAAAATTTCGCAGGAAAGCACCCAAGATAACCGCATATGCCGACGACATAAGCATAATTAGTATGGGAAAATGTCCATCGACTGTCAGCTCAATCATGGACTCTACTCCAGAGAGATACTAAAGTGGGCCACAGAAGCCGGACTTAGCATCAATGCGGAGAAGACGGACCTCATTCTCTTCACCAAGAGATACAAGGTACCGCAATGGACTCCACCCACGATAAATGGAACACCGCTAACGCCAAAAAACAACGTAAAATACCTTGGGTAGTAATCGATAGTAAACTATCCTGGAGACTCAATGTGGAGGAAAGGGTGAAAAAGGCAACCAATGCGCTATATGCATCCCAGAAGATGCTAAGCAGCACTTGGGGCCTATCACCAAGACTAACACACTGGCTCTTCATATCAGTTATACGACCGATACTACTACACGGTATATTGGTATGGTATGGAAAAGGCCCAGCGGCAGGCACTGGTCTGCATAACGGGGGCGCTACGGTCTACTCCAACAAAAGCACTGGAACACATCCTAGGTGTCAACCCCCTGGACATCCAAGCACGCCTCACTGCACACAGGACGGCCCAACGTCTTTGCGCGGCTGGCACCATGGCTCTACAAAGCTATGGACACAGCACAGTGGGCAGAGAGATCAACAGTAGCACGGACTACATGATCCCAAAAACCAACTTTACAGGCGCATCAGCATTACTGGGACCAGAAGACTGGCGTACAGGGCTGGCTCAGGAAGCAATGCACCTTTTCACGGACGGCTCAAAGATGGCCTCAGGAGTCGGAGCCGCCGTGTACTGCAAGGAACCGGAATTGAAACTCTCCTACAAACTGCCAAACCACTGCACTATATTCCAGGCGGAGGTTTTCGCCATAAGGAAAGCAGCCGAATTGGCAGAATTACACGCACCAAACGATCAAATCAACATATACGTAGACAGTCAAGCGGCAATCAAAGCAATGCAGAGTCACGCCATCAACTCCAAAAATGTTCTGGCAAGCAGAGAAGCATTAGATTCCCTCAGCACCTCCAGCAAGGTGCAAATCTACTGGATTCCCAGCCACCAGGGCATCGATGGAAACGAAATGGCGGACACTCTTGCAAAAGCCGGGGTCGCACTAAGCCGAGAAGCAACACTAAATATACCTATCTCCCTACAGACGCTATACAGCAAGATGGAGGAGATAGCGGAGAAAGAAGCAGAGGAAAAGTGGAAGAACACGACCGGCTGTAGAATCTCTAAAATTATGTGCAATAAGAGACAAAAAACTCACGCACTATACGCTGCAGCTCCAAAGAAGAGACTGCAGACTCCCTATAGGCATATTAACTGGTCACATCTAGCCGCTCATTTGATAAAGCTAGGCATCACGACAGCAGACACCTGCAGGAAATGCAAGGAACCTGAGAGTAGCAGAAACTCTATCCCTCATCTGCAGCTGCCCAGCAATCGCCACGACAAGATAAAACATCTCCCCAAGCTTCACCACTCTGGAAGAGGCCGCCAAGAGCTCCCCAAACAACTATTGCATTTGCCAAAACGTCAAGAATCCTACAGGATTTCTAAAGGGAAATGGTACCATATAAGATCTTGGGGCCAGCCGGTAATACCTACCTACCTTCCCTAGTAGCGCCTAGTCCACATTAACTTACTATTACACGGTTTTCTTCTAAAGCAAGTACAATGAATCTCAGCAGACGTTACGCATTAGATGCTTCGCTATATAGACTTATATCTCAGCAGAGGTTACGCATTAGATGCTTCGCTATATAGACTTATATCTCAGCAGACGTTACGCATTAGTTTAATACTCAGCAGACGTTACGCATTAGATGCTTCGCTAAGTTGACTGCAAATTAAACAAAAAAATTTATTGTTTTTAAAATGTAATTTGTCCTTGCTGCACATAATACACAGAGAACGTTTGCAATTATTGCATAATAGTCTGTTCTGGTCTCTTAGGTGTTTACAGCAATGAAGACATATATCTTGCAATGAATCGCCGTAATTAATTATTCTGATAAACATTCTCTTTAAACAATCTTCTGCTACCAAGTTTGTGAGAGGTATATTTTGCAAATAACATTTGGCAAACTGTAATATATAAATCCCACAATTAAACGAATCTCGTTGAAGATCATGACAAAAGTAAACATATCTGAAATTTACTTCGCCAATTTGATCTAACATTTTCTGATAATATTTTTTAAATTTTTGACCTATAGTGGTCTGTCCCATAGGATCAAGAAATGAATACTCATGCTTTTTCTTATTTATAAGCAATATATGAAAATGACTTTTATAGCAATGAGGAACAATTAAAATGCTTTTAGTTTCTTTAAGGGCATTTTGAATAAGTTCCGTGTTGCTGAAGCAAAATCACTAAGTTGACATGGAAGACTTTGCACTCCTTCGTCGCAATGGTCATAAATAAGAACCGTCAAGGCGGCGTCAACTATAAAGTTCGTCAGCCAATTATTTCGTTCTAACGTGACAAGATCGGATAACTCTATTTGATACAAGAATCTAGAACAATTATTACCATGTACAGTAGACTGGCCCTTAAAAATAGATTTCAAAATACCGGGCGGAAAAGGGTTCGTTTTGGTCCCAATAGATATGAAAAAAGGTTTGGCAGCGATCGGACTTCATTTAGTGGACGCGCGTTCACCCTCAAAATCGAAAATATGAAATGTATGGGAAATGAGGGGGATGAGATTCGAATTTAATTTCTAAAAATTCCAAAAAAATTTTTATGTGTTAATTCTTTTTACATTCTTTTAGGGGAATATCATAGCAACATTTTAAATATAAATGTGTCTTATTTTGTGAGTCAGCCTGGCCAGAATCATATCAAAAGGGTCAATTTTTCAAATTTTTTTTTGGTATTTTTTTCAAAGAATTTTTAATACATATGAGATTTTGATTTTTGCTTTTGCCCGGGCGGCAAAACTATCGTTTTGGTCCCAAAAGATATAATAAAAAGTTTGGCTGCGATCGGACAATATTTAGTGGACGCGCTCTCGCCCTAAAAACCAAAAATTTTAAATATGCTACCAATATATGGGATGAGATACGGATTAAATCGCAAAATTTGAAAAAAAAATTTTTGCGATTTTGCTCTTTAAAACCTTTAATGGGAATACCATAGCAACATTTTACATATTTTTGTTGGATATTTCGAGCGTAAACTTGGTCAGGATCATATCAAATCGGCCAATTTTTTTTCTGAGATTAATTTAGGATTTTATCTCTAAAATTTTTAAATTTTTTTTAAAGTGTTAATTCTCATTTTAAATATTTTTGTTGGATTTTTCGAGCGTAAACTTGGTCAAAATCATATCATAACTCCTATTTTTCTCATTTTTTTTGGGTTTTTTTTTTTAATGATAAATTAATTTATGCGAGACTATGATTTTTGCTCTTGTTTCTTTTAGTCCCAATAGATATAATAAAAAGTTTGGCAGCGATCGGACTCAGTTGGTGGAATCGCACTCGCCCTCAAAATCGAATATTTGAAATAAATGATTTGGGGTGAGTTTTGGCTTAATATCTAAAATTTTTAATAAAAAATGTTTGTGTTTAAGTGTTATTTCTCTTTATATTCTTTTGAAGAATATATACAATATTTTAAATGTAAATGTCCGATATTTAGATATCTCGTATATTTTTTTATTTAAAAAATAAAACATAAAAAAATTATAAAAAATTTGAAAATGTGCTTTTAAATATGATTCTTACCAAATTTATTTGAAATTTTAACTAATTTTAAAATTTGCTATGGTATTCCCAAATAGAATTAACACTTTAAAAATTTTTAAATTTTAGAGATAAAATCCTAAATTAATCTCAGAAAAAAAATTTTTTTTTGATATGATCCTAGTCTCAAAAATATGCAAAATATATTGGCAGCTTAAAATATTGTAGCAAATTTAAAATTTTTGGTTTTTAGGGCGAGAGCGCGTCCACTAAATATTGTCCGATCGCAGCCAAACTTTTTATTATATCTTTTGGGACCAAAACGATAGTTTTGCCGCCCGGGCAAAAGCAAAAATCAAAATCTCATATGTATCAAAAATTCTTTGAAAAAAATACCAAAAAAATTTTGAAAAATTGACCCTTTTGATATGATTCTGGCCAGGCTGACTCACAAAATAAGACACATTTATATTTAAAATGTTGCCATGATATTCCCCTAAAAGGATGTAAAAAGAATTAACACATAAAATTTTTTTTGGAATTTTTAGAAATTAATTTCGAATCTCATCCCCCTCATTTCCCATATATTTCATATTTTCGATTTTGAGGACGAACGCGCGTCCACTAAATGAAGTCCGATCGCTGCCAAACTTTTTTTCATATCTATTGGGACCAAAACGAACCCTTTTCCGCCCGGTATTTTGAAATCAAAAAAAAAAAGTTAATATAAGGGCCAGTCTAATGTACAGTTTCAAAAATAGTTTTGCAGTTTACTACGTACAAGTGAGAGCTTTTGATAATGCAACTGCTTAATTTGGAATTGTTAATAAGAATTTCTTTGTACTTTTCTTCCATTCCAAATTTATTCGGAGAGCTTGCATATGAATGGTCTAAACAAAACGAATCATCCATAGCTTGTTCGGGAACAATTGTTAGTTCTAAATTATAGTTCTTTTCATCAGTGTCTATTGGAAGGCATGATGACTTTTATTTCTCTTGAACTTTAATTGGTCCAGAGAAATCACCTTTAAATAGTCCTACCTTAAGTTTTTTAACACCTTTTTTTTGCCAGCTTTCTTGGTGCTTAGAAAGTCTTTTTTTATTAGACATTTCGTTAAACGTTTTTGATTGTTTTTTTTTATGCATTTTAGGTCTAGCTTTAATAGTAGTGCCAGGCAAAAGAGGGGAGTGCATGGATTGTGGATACACAAATTCAATTTGTCGGATCACAGAGTTGGAAAGATCATTCATTTCTCGAATTAATCTACCAAGCTTCATTCCGTGTTTGGATTTTATTACACTATGTTTAATCGTTTTAAAAAATGATTCAATAGGACCATTGCTAGGTCTTTTATTGAGCTTATCAATAAAAATACCTATTATGTTAGTCCAAAATGGTGCATAAACAATATATTTTTCTAAAACAATATCTACCATTTCCGGTTGGAAGAATTGATTTGCCTGACCCTCGTCAACCTGCAGTAAAATATTTTTCTTAACTTCATCTGCAATTTTACACAATTTTTTTTTTAAACTGACTTTTGCTTGCAATGGTTTTTAATGTGTGGTCGCGAAACACATCAGCTTCTTGCAAAGCAACATCAATTTGATCGAAATTATTAACGTCTATTTTTTCTGTGTGAAGTGTAAAATAGCGGTACTAACCATTTTATTAAAATTTGGAGATAAGAGTATAGTAATAAGGTTTTTAAACCATTCTTCTAAGTCTCCAATTTCGCATATGTTATATGCCAAACCCAATGCATTTCTTAAAAATGTTCTAAGTTCTACATTTTTCAAGCCAACTTTGTTGTCGATATCACGACACATGATTTTACTATAGTGGCTTGTACAAAACTGAACACAGACTTTAGGAAAGGCGTTCTTTTTTGTATTTCAAAATGTCCAAGTCGTTAAATTCTTTCAAAATTGCCCTAATGATAGCAAAACTAACATCTGTTATAATTCGTCTACAAATGGGCAATTTTATTTTATTTTGTTCACAAAACCTATTGAGATCACATAAAAACCGCCCTATATCATATGTTGTATGTTTCGAAAGACGCGGCGGGATATGTTATGTAATGATCAGGAATATGTGCTATTAATGAATATATATATATTCTCTTATTAGCAATTTTTAATGGTTGAACAACATTGCCAGTCGCATCCATATGGAATGTGTAAATATTTAATTCGACAATCAGCCATATATGGTTGATATTCCATAAAAACACTTCGATTCTGGTCGATAAATGTTGAATATAATTTTTGTAGTCCATACATTTCATATCGTAGGCATCTTTAAACGCATCTTTATCAAAATCTTATTTTGCATTTTCCTGCATTGCATTTGAAATTTCTATAATAGGATAGATTTGAATTTACCATTTGGTCGTTTCCAACCAAAGCTCTGTACTTATTCATTTTGTTAAATTTCTTTTTTTTTATATTCAAACGCAGTAGTGCCCGCATTTTTCTACAAATCGATTTACTGCTCTGCATTGAGTTGATTTTTTTAAATTTATAGTGTGTCCAACATGAGAGTTGCTAGTAAATATTTCTAAGCAACCATCAAAAGACCCAACAAATTTCAATAAATGGCAAGATGGATCTTTACAATATCCATAAGCAACGAATGTGTTTTTATTAATGCGAATAGTGTTAAAATACAAAACACATGCATTGTTACATTCAAAGTATATATCTCTAATGATATGTTCGATACTTTTCTTCAATGTAAATTTTTTTCAGCACGATTGAAGTATGCTGTCAAAATCTGATATAATGGTATTCATGGCCAAATGTATATTATCATATTATCGCATATCACTGCGATTCACTATTATCATTAAAAATAATTATAGAACCTATGGGAAGGGCCTCATATTTGTTTATGGGAATGGATTTTTTATATTTTTCATTATCAGAGGCAGGATATTTGCTTGTATTATTTAAAATTTCAAACTTTTGAATATCGCTGAATTTTTTTTTTTAATGCTAAGCGATATTTCCTGCTTGCACTAATTTGGTTAACTCTACCATTTTTTCTTAAATTTTTATTTACCATTGTACATATAGTTTGACTACTTCCTCTAATTTTCCATACAGAGGAATCGCTCCAGTTGACATCGCCTCTTTGATGGCATTAGCGATTCCGGCAGCAGCATTTCTATAATAAAATATTTGTCAAAAGATAAATAATAAGTGGAGGATACAAAAGTTGTTAGAAATATGATAAACAAAGAAGATTCATACGAAAGTTTTTAGAATAAGATAAGACTACAGTGAAATCTTAGCTTCCTATCTGAGTTCTTCACGTCTTAACCCGTCGTGTCATATCATGACACGTTCAAATCAACTTCACGAGCGCACCTCTAGTCAATACTATGAGTACCAGAGGTGCGCGCGTGAGCAAATTTTCTATTATGTCAACAATGCTTCACGAAATAAAAATATTTTTCACCAAAATTTTATTGGTGTTTTATATCTTCCAAAAAATGTTTTTTTTACATAAAAAATAAAAACAAAATTTGTTTTTGTGCTCGGACATTTTTGGAGATTTTTTATTTAATATGTCTTGATTCGTTTTGACGCATTTTGACCCAAATTTCTTGAGAACTATTTAATTATTTAATGCATCAAATCCATGTTTAAAATTTATCAGGAATAATTTATATTTCATCGAAAACAGTTACCGAAAATTTAAATGGGATTATCTCAGAACCACTTTTTCCAAAAAGATTATAAAAAATTTAAAGAGTAACGTTCATTGATAATGAAATTTTCTTTGATCGATCCAAAATATCATAGTTCACACTAGAATTACCTAATTTCTTTAGAAAACTTTGTTTTCATTTTCACTGTCGACAATCTGTTCTCAAAAGAATTTTGCAACCATTGGCCAATGCGTTAATTTTTTGGTTAACTTTAACACGGAATACAGAAACAACCGCAGGAACAACACCAGCAACAAGAATTTCTAAATTTTATTTAAAAAATGACCTTTAAAAAAAAAAACCGCTTGTTTATATCACTTGTAATTTATGTGTAATTAAATTTTTTTTAAACTTTTAAAACTGACATCTGAAGCTATAGAGTTCCCTTAACTCAACAATTGCACGGACACTTATTTAACAAAAAGTTTATAAGGTTCCACTAATTTTTGTGTTTACTGTACATATGAGAGAGGGAGGTGAGGGAGCGTGTTACTTACTTTTTAGTTAAATTGTTTGTTTTTTTTTCGACTCTATTCAAAATTTTTATTTTGGTATCAATCAGGGTTCGTAAAATAACACACATTTGTTTTTTTTTCACGCCCAATATTAACAGAAAGAAAAATTACAGACTGTAAAAACGTCGATAAAATTTTTTACATCTTTTTTTTGTACCAAGTCGAAAAAACAAACAATTTAAACACGCTCCCTCACCTCCCTCTCTCAGTACAAACACAAAAAGTGGAACACCGCGTGAAAAATTCTCGTGAGACTGTAAAAAATTTTTTTTTTCTTCTGTAAACACTTGTTAGTAAACGTGTGAAAATAAAAATTTTTTACAGAAGAAAAAATAAATTTTTTTTCATGTTATTAACACGAGAATTTTTTCACGCGTGTTACTAACACGAGTGAAAAAAATTTTTGTTAACATCTGTAAAAAAAAATCCAGAAAATTTTTCACACAATATTTTCCTTACGCGTGTGAAAAATTTCCAGAAATTTTCTTTATTGCAATTGTATTGTAGTGTATGTGAGACTGTGGCTCAGCCAGAGCACAGACGGGGGTGGGCAGGCACACTTTTTGCGTGTGTCTCTCCGAATTTCGTCATGACCTGCTGCAGCTGTGACCGCAAATATCCAGATTGAAGGAAAACGACCTTTAACTTTGTCAGCAATGAAGTCGTATGAGAGGGAATATCCCTTGTTATGAGGGCCATAAAAATTGGCTTTCCCCAGTTTTCACAGCTACCTGTTAACCGTCAATGGGCTGGGAGTCAAAAAAAAAAAAAAAGAAAAAGAGTTAACCATTTTAAAAAGGAGACAAATGTATATTGTACAGATACTCTTCTGGTGCCGCCGCGTAAAATGTAATTGATTTTTTGTCTTTAAGCCAAACCTGGTATCTTCATTTAGAGTACAAATAATTTGTTTTCAATTTTATTCGCAATTAATACAATTTCTTTTTACTATTACTATTTAATAGTCGAATGTTTGGACTCAATGTGGATATTTGCGGTCACAGCTGCATAGTGCTGCTGTAGGCAGGTCATTACCCAAATCGGCTCGATCGCACAAAGAGTGTGTGCCTTTTACCCACCCCCGTTTGTACTCGGCCTGAGCTTAGGCTAGCCGACGCGTCTCACATACACACCAATACAATTGGAATGAAAAAAATTTCTGAAAAATTTTTCACACGCGTGAGAAAAATATTGTGTGAAAAATTTTCTGGATTTTTTTCACAGATGTTAAAAAAATTTTTTTCACTCGTGTTAAACATTTTTTCATTGATGTTAATTATTACTACGTTTATACTTACGTCTTATTTGCAAATAACATTTTGGTAATAAACAAATTTTTGCGTATAAACGCTGAGTTAACTTCTAATTTGCGAATAGCTAAGTCACGAAAACAATTACTGATTAGTAGACTTATTTGCAATTAGTGTGCTAGGCGTTGCCACTCTTTTCAGTGATTTTGTTGTTTCCAACTATATGGTAGTCCTGCAATATTGTTATTGATATTATATCAACTGCTGGCGAAGGAGAAAGGAAACATGATCAAAATAAAAACTGAAAACAAGCGTTGCAATTGGAACACGGCGGATGGCAGGATGATTTTCATATCAATGTTACCAGTTACTAAGTTCTGCCAACCAGGCAACACTGATTTGCATTTCAATGTTACCAGATACTCACGTACAGTATTTGGCGTATAAACGGTGAGTTAGTTATTTACAAATATTTATATTTGCAAATAGCTGGCGTATAAACGTAGTATATCATGGCAGAAAAATATCTTTGAGCACTTTACGAACCCTGGTATCAATTTACTTTTCTTTAAATTTTTATTCTTTGAATTTGTTTGTGAGTTTTGTTTTGTCTTGGTTTTGTTTTTTTTTTACACCGATCACTTCACTTTTCCACTTATGCTTTCTTGACTTGATTGAGTGTTTTTCGCACTCAATCTATTATGCTTGTTTTGAAAATATTTATTTTCTATGTTTTTTGAAGAGAAGATTTTTTCTTTTGTTTTAAAACTAAGTTTTCACTGTTGAAAATTTTGCACATAAGTGTGCTCGTATACACACATACACAGATGACCCGAACTTAACGGGATCAGTAAAAGAAGTGACACTGGACCACTCGCTACTAATTTGAATGGGCATTCTTGTCAGAGCGGCTAAAAATTTGGACTGAAACAAAAATGCATTTTTTGCAAAAACCCTTTACATGATTTTGATGAGTGAGGGTGCAAAAGATGGGGAATTAATTCTAGATTAATCCTGTATACCGCCTATAGGGCTAAGCGAGCTTAAAATCGCGCTATTTAGCCAGCGCAATTTGGGCTGACCATTTTTTCCCAATTCAAATGATCGCATATCGATAGGAATATGAACTGGTTCCATTTCTGGCTCGGGCTTTCAATTGGTGCATTTAGTGTTTCTACAAAACATCACTTTTCTCCCAAACGCTCCACATGATTTTGATCTAACTTTTACTAAAATTCTGTCAAAAGCATGACGAATTCACAGGTATACCGTGAATCGCTCTACGCGAGCTGTAAGTCGAGATATTAATGAACATTTGTAACCCTATACCAAACAGGTGTTTCTTGTATGGGCGGACTAGGTAGGTGGTCTCACAAAAATGAAGATATCTCGAAAACGCTCCACATGATTTTGATAAGCCTTTCACTGGGAATTGAGATATTTGCATTTTAGTGGAAAGTCAATTTTTCAACACTTGATTTTTAATACCCAAAAAGCTTTAATCCACCCCCCGCCCAATTAAAACAATAGTTTACGTCTTTCTTAACATTACTGCATTTGCAGTTGCTCAATTATGTCTTTAATTGACGTGAAATTTTAAAAATTAAAATTTCCCCAGTGTTCCAGATTCCTTCGTTCCAAATCGTCGCTAAATAGCCGTCGCTTTTTTGACGCACGTACTTGTAATGGGCTTTCGCGCCGCTGGGGTGTACAGGCTAATAGTCCATCTCTATCCAATCTAGAAACAGGGTTGCCCTTTCTCGCAAAAAAAATTTCCCATCAAGTTATGAGTTAATTTGATGTTTAAACGAAATTTTTTGATTGTGTTATATGTTTTATGATGCATTTTTAAATTATAATTCAAATTTAAATTGGATTCTCCAAAAATAAAATGCTAAATTTTAAAATATTTTTGCGCCAATTATAAAATATATCTTGGCAACCCTTGGCGCCAGCTGAGGTTGAGTAGCGAGTTAGATTGTCAACATTCAGTTGGTTTTGCAAACATTTAATGAAACCCAAATTTTAATATAAAAACAAATAAAATATTTCATTTATTTGATCCAACCTATCCAGAAAAAGAATGTTGCTAACAATTCCAAAATAAAATTTGCTTATTAAAATTGTTTGCGTGGTGAATTTAGCTAAATCTCCTAACAAAACACGAGAGAGATTTCTGTGACATCGAGAATTGGTTGTGGGTTGGAATTTGGTTGGAAGAGATTTCTGTGACACCGCTGATAGGTGGTTTTTAATTCATAGTTTAGCCAACACCGATATAAGCCAAGTTGGTCTGTGGATACTTAGAACTTCAAGATCCCTGCCCTTTATGGGAATCGGTTTAATTATTAGCTCCCGCCACCCACTAGGAACATCACACGTAGCCAATTTTTCTTAAAAGAAACTTAACTTTTCGTTTCTGGAGCAGTCAAATAATGAATTTAATATTTCAGAAGACTTTTGTGGTTTTACACTCTGTCAAGCTCCACTAAGGAGAACTTAACATGGTGTTCAGGGTTATTTGTGTTGGAAGAAGAAAGGATTTACAATTTGATTTTTAAGTAGCAATAAATAAGCTTTAAAATTCTCTTCTTTTAGTCAACAATTTTCTCTTACACTATTTCCTTTAAGGCTGGCCATAAAACGCCAGGCCTTTCTGGAGCAAGGCTGAGCATTTAATTTCTCCTGCTTTTTAGAGTAACTGGCCTTCTTGGCTTTTCTTACCGACTCTTTCAATTTCAGTTTCAGCTGTAAGGCCCTTTCACATTTGTCCGTAGAGGAATATCTGATTGTCTCCTTTTGAGAAGCCAAGTACAATCTAAAATCCTTTGCAAGCTCGTTACTTCACCAATATTTTGGTGAGTGGTTGTTTTTTAAGATGTAAGTGGCAGACTTGATAAGACCTTTGATTTTGAATGTCAGGTCTTCTATATTACTAGGTTCATGCGAAGAGTTAATGTTGGACAAAAGCTTGAGGAATACTTCGTTTTTGATTTTGGCATTCGTGTCGAAAGTTATCGTGAAATGATGATTCCCCCAGCCAAGTCGGATTGACGTCCCATGTGAAATCAGATAGACAGTTTGAGAAGGATAGATCCAGGAGTGATTTGCTGGTGCACTCTCAATCAGCACTTACCTTAAAAGTTGGTTAACCATTATTTAGATACCTGAAACCAGCTCTGAGCATCTCTGGCTCAAGAAAACGGCCCTAAGAATTTGTCACTGAGTCACCAAAAAAAAAATTCTTTGCATTAAAATCACCTCCTATAATTACATTCTCGAAGATTTCGAGTCTAGCAAGATGCATGGCTATCTCACTTCTAAATAACTCATTTGTCATAGAAGGTTGCAGATAAACAGAAACTAGGGTAAGATTTTTAGACAGATTATTAGTTTGGGCAATAACTTTATAAGAATTCGATAGGAATTGAATATAATGAAATTGGTCATTGTCATGAGAAGAGACTTCAGAAAAAAAGCAATATCATAATTCTCGTTATTGAGCAAAAATTCAACATTGCTTTTGTTGTTTTTCAACGATTGTATATTATACTGGAGGAACTTGATATTCATTTTGTGAATAGTTAAAAGTATTTTTGTAGTCGGACTCAATTAATCTTTTTAAGCCCTTGCAAAGGGTATTATAATTTTGCCCAAAAATTTGCAACGCTTAAAGCTATCGAGCTGAAGCTTTGTACAGAGTCTTATTTTTACTGCGCACTGCTAATATGTCGGAACCGGCCGGATGGGATGACTATATCTTATAGCTGCCATAGGAACTATCAGTCGAAAAGTGGGTCTTTGTGAGAAAAACTTTTTTGATTGGCTCAACGTTAGTCGGCAAAGGGGTGGGTTCGATATAATTGTACCACTGTGCAAGTCGCTCGCTTTTCTACGAATAGTATTATTAAAATTCGCGTGCAGGTTCAGAAAGGCAAAGAAAGGGAAAAACAGAGATAAAAATTACAGAGAAAAAATTACTATTATCCAACAAGGGCACTGCAAAGATGACGTTGCAGCTGCTGATGCACTGCGGTTATGATTGAGCTGTCCAAGTGTTCTGGTGACAGCTTTTGCCCACCCTACCATGACCACCAAACCTGTAGCAGGCTGGTGATTCCTATGCACAACACCCAAATTTATCCACACATTCTATGACGCCGCATGACTCCTCCTTCCTAAACAAACTAACACATATTCATTTTTCACTCATTCACTTACAAAAATTTATTTAACAGACTAGACTTCAAATAGCACATTGGAGTAGGGCAAAGGTAAATAAAATAATTAAAATGTAGAAAGAGGGAAACAAAAATAATTTTGGCAAGGCTTAAATGTTATAATGATTGTGATAAAATAATCTTAAAAAAAAACAAGTAAGACCGTTGCAGTCGAGTTATCTCGACTTCAAAATACCCTGTACAATTAACAAACACACAAGCACACATACACACAAACGTAAATAATATCGCGCTCACGCAGACACACACACACTCACGCGCAAGCCTCAAACAGAGCGCAATAAGTAAAGCGTGTGGTGGGGGCAAAATTTGTTTCGTGAATAACTTCGGTGTTTTTGGTCAGATCTGATTGTGCTTTTCAGAATAGATACATTAAGGGCCTAAAATAATATATATTAAGCGACGATATTGTAACTTTAAAATTGTGGCTCTGACAGTTTTTTGCGGTTTAAGGGGGGAGGGGGGGAAATTTTCGAGATCTGAAACAAACTTGATCTGCGTACGGCCTATACCTATGTACATGCAAAAATTTGTATCTCTATCTCTTATAGTCTCCGAGATCGACGCGTTCATACAGACAGACGGACAGACGGACGGACGGACAGACGGACGGACGGACGGACAGACGGACATGGCTAAATCGACTCGGCTGTTGATGCTGATCAAGAATATATATACTTTATAGGGTCGGAAATGCTTCCTTCTCCCTGTTACATACATTTGCACAACTTCATGATCCCCTTTTACCCATTTTCAATGGGTACAGGGTATAAAAAACAAAGAATATTGTATAATTAAAAGATGGTATTTAAACTTTAACAGAATTCAAGAAAAATGAGAGCGCAAGTTAAAGTTATACCCGTTACTCATTAAAAAACATGTTTAACAGTGTTCCTCCGTTCCTTAGAGTGAACATCTGAAAAGTATGCAACACTTTTGTAACTCGGCTAGTTATCACATTTTTGCTCATTACTTGAGAACCTCTCATCCGATCTTTATTATTATTATTTCTTCGGCGAATCGATTCATTTTGCTAATTACTAACTATCTCTAGAAGGTACGAACCGTCTATCTTCAAAACTGTAGGAGATATAACGTTTTTTCCGAATTGCGGGGCGGGAAGGGGCCTGGCCAAAATTTGAAACAAACTTGATCTGCGGGCAGATAAAAGAAGCATTTGTCCCATACATGTCAAACCTCTATCTTTTACCATCTCTGAGATCTAGGTGTTCATACAGACGGACATACGAACGGACGGACGGACAGACGGACATGTCTATATCGACTCGGCTGTTGAGGCTGATCAAGAATATATATACTTTATATGGTCGGAAATGATTCCTTTTGCCTGTTACATATATTTGCACGACTTCAGTATACCCTTTTTACTCTACGAGTAACGGGTATAAAAATAAAAGTGAAATGGGGATGAAATCATAATGCGCAAATTAAATATTAATTTGAGCATGGCCAGTTAGAGGGTATCAGAAGCCAAAAGACTTTAAGCAAAAATGAACGCGGAGGAATAAGTATATCTTTTACTGTAATAAGGGTGCTTTCTCTCTCTTTGTGCATTTTTGTCGAGAGAAGGGTACGATAAAAGTAGTAGGGGAATGTTCATCCTAACTCACCGCGAAACCTGGTCACACTAATTTGGTATTTTTTCCCTAACGAAGTCTGGTCACACTATTTTTGAAAACCCGGGCACACTAATTTTGGTATTTTTATTTTATCTCACTCTGGTCACACTAATATTTTTGGCGGTTTTTTTGAATTTCGGCGGTTAAATTTAAATTTTAGCCGTTATTTTTAAGTTTTAGCCGTTATTTGCCGGTATTTTTAAATTGAAACCGCTATTTGCCCGCTATTTTCCCCGCTATTATTCCCCGCTATTTTTGGGGCTTCTGTAAGTAGGCAATGGTTTTTTCAAGTGTCTTTTTTTTGTAGTCTGTGCACACTGTCTGTGGGGGGTATTTTCCTCATGTCGTACTCTGGTCACACTACGAATTCAAAGCTTTAAATAGTTGGTTTTTGTCTTGGGAAAAAGCTTCTATGAGAAGATCGCTATAGATCGCTTTTGTCTTGGGAAATAAAAGCTTTGAAAGTTGCTTAAAGAACGATTTTGGCGGTTATTTTTTGAAATCGGCGGTTGTCTGGCCCCACTAACGACCGTAAAATTTTAAATTTTAGCCGTTATTTGGCGGTATTTTTAAATTGAAACCGTTATTTGCCGGTATTTTTAAATTAAACCCGCTTTTTGGCTGCTATTTTCCCCTGCAATTTTTTCTGGCTGCTGTCTTGGGGGGGTATTTTCCTCATGTCGTACTGTGGACACACTACGATTTCTTTGCTTACAATGTATGGAAAGGGAATTCGCTGAATCATCGATATGTGATTCTCTGAGAGTATGCAACAGTGTGGTTGAAATGGTAATCGATTGTTTATATTAAAAAATTTTCAATTTCTGGACTCAGAGCGGTCAATGAAGAGAGGAGGGGGGTGGAGGTGGGGGATTCTTGTGGATACTTAAAGAGTAGCAACGTTGTAAACAATTTGATGTTGAGCTAAATTTCGAGGCTCAAGATCTGTGTGTGCGTATGTGCGGGTATCCGTGTGGAGATTCGATTTGTATAAAAAGTTTCCATAAGTAAATAACTAAAATCAAATTAAAATTGCAGTAATTGATTTTTTATTCATTTATTCTTTCTTTAAGCACTCTATCAGCTAGCTTACGATAATTTAAGATAAGATTCATAAGCTTATTTTTCCGCCAAATATAAAAGTGACACGCACAGGTGTCCGTTACACATGATGATAGATTATTTGATACCCAGCAGCATGATAAATGTTCACCGCAATCATCAGATTTTAAAATTTTTGAGTTTCCATGAAGTAGAAAATATTCACGAGCCTCTTCCAGAAATTGTCTATGCTCATCAAAAAGTATATCCCTGAATTCTGCCTCGAATTCATCAATCAGTTGAATAATTGATTTGGCGGTAGTTGCAAATTTTGAGACGACTCCACCCATTGTCATGATGATATACTTTACTCTTCAAACGTCAAAGAGGAATTAAAAAGCATTTTTCGCAATGACTGGGATACAACCAGTTGTTGAGAGTTAGACATTTTTGAACTTAGGATATTTGTGTGTGTGTGTGTTTGTGTGTGTTTGTGGAGATTCGATTTCTATATAATCTCCTACTTGGAATACAGAAACTTTAGTTCAATTTTGAATTTCATCAATATTGAGACCAGTTGAGACACAAAGTCTTCGGGTTAATTCTGAATTTCATCAAAAATCGAAATTTCTACAATGTCGGTAAGTAAAAAAAAAGATACAGGGTTTTTTTATTTATATTTTGGTTTTAATTATTGTTTTCTGTATTTTACAGACAAACGCATCTCGATCGGTTCTTGCTGGACGCTTGGCAAGTCTCTATGGCTTGCGTGAATTCGTTTATAATGTACTTAGCGAACAGGAGGCTCACGATAAAAATACAGCAATGCCGCTTATGGAATTTGTTTTACACATGGACAAGAAAATGGAGAACGATTCGATCTATGATGGAGTCAGAATGCAAACCAACTTTCAGTTGTCAAAAGAGGATGAATATGCGTGGATCATTTATTTAAAATCAATAACCGACATTGATATTCACGTTGTACACTTAAGCTCGTACATAAGCGATTGTTATTTTTCCATTTTTGTATCATATAAATAAATAAGAAGCATTTTTTGGTTTTTTGATTAGATTCAAAACAAGTTTAATTCTTTATTATTTCAAGGTTTACAATGATATTTTTTAAATTACGGATATGGTACTAAGCTTTTGGATCTTATTGCTATATATATTTCCAAAATGGTTCGAGAATTTTGTAGGGCGCACTCATAATTATTTAAATGCAATCCACAATTATACAAAAAGTTGTAATCATTTAATTGTATTTGAATTTTGTTTAGGTCTTCTTCTTCTTCTGCCAAGTCTTTTACAGCAACTCCAAGAAATTTTTCGAGAAAATCTTTTTTCTTGCTCCCATTTGTGATTACGTTGCTATCGCGTACTATAGACCGCAGATAATTTCGAACTTGCACGAAATTCGAGGTTCCATCGTTCCAACAAAGCCCATGACAGTATTTAGTCATCCAGAGTGCTCTTCCTCTAGCGTTTTTAGTCAATTGAAGAAAATCATGTGGAGGTAGAATAATGTAATGTTTATCCGGAAAGGATTTATTTTTAAATACAACAGCAATTTCTTTTAATATATATTCATGTTTGTTGCCATAAAATCCTTGTATATCAACAGAAACTACATCCTCATCCATTTTTATCAAAGTTTTATTGAAGTCCACCCTTGTTGTTACTGCTTTTAAATAATACGTTGAACTAATCCACTTAACGGCGAATATTCCACTAAGCGGTCATGTATTAGCAGACAATAAGCTTCTGTGGAAGCAGCGCTTGGACTGGATAAATTTATAGACAGTCTCACATCAATTGCTCCAGTCTTAACTGCTTCATTTTGATACGAAAGATCGATAACAACTATCGGAGCTTTCTCCAAAAAAAGATTTTGGTGATAACAGCGGTTGAGGTTCTCTCATATAATAGCTTTGTTGGAATTTTGCATACATATCATATAATGTTGCGATTCGAGAGCGATGAAATCTTATATTTAGATCATCATAGGGGTACGATTCTGAGTTCAAGTGTACCTTCAAATTTGTTAAGTCATTTGAAATAAATTTTCCATCCGACATGAAAGCGACTATTGCAAATCGCGGTCTCTCCCGGTTAGCAGCTAGTTTCACACTCCATGTATGCTGAGTACCATCAACAAGCGATGGATTGATATAACAATCCCAACTGCGGAAAGCGAGTGGTAGAGTACATCCACTTTTTACCACATTAAACATTTGTAGTTTGGCTTGATCGTTTAGAGTTACATGTGGTATTTTCCATGATATTTTCAATATGTTTATTTTATATTCAATATTTTCAATTTTTTGCTCATACACCTTACTCATATTCTTCGCCATGAGTAGTATGAGTTCATGCTTGCAGTTTAACAAGATTTTTTTATAGTCTTCGGCAAACCCAAGTAAAAATTTCAAAGGAAGAGAAAAATTAAACATTCCAGTTGATGATAGTAGCAGCTCATCCTCTATCTCAAGAAACCAGCCTCCATTTCGAAGCATTTCACTCTCAAGCTTATTTAAGGAAAGATAATTTTTCAAAGTTGATGTAGTACGCACGAATCGTGTGCGATCAATTTCAATTCCGTTTATCTCATATCGAATTTCATCAAAAAGATGTGCTACGCAATTGTTTTTCAGTTTCCCCCACATGAGCTGCTGTATTATCTGATGAGCTAATCGACCCCTCAACATTAATGAAACTTTCATGGGGTAAGACATATAAATCTTGATTCTGGATGCTTATTCGTACTTCATCGTTGGGTTTAAATGAATGTAGATAAGATGAGTAGGTGTGGTATTCTCTTTTGCTTATACTCTCATCCGACTGGGGTTTCTCACGAACATTTAATATATTGCTCATGGTTGACAGATTTTCAGATTCAAAGATTTCAAAAACAATTTATTTTCCGTCGTAAGAGCTTTCCGTACTGATCTTCCTTCTTGGTCTGACCTATAACCGAAAGTGAATGGTGATGGAGATCTCCAGTCGTTTATATTTATACCACGGCTATAAATTATCATTGTCGCAGTCTTAGATGTAACCGAAGTGTAATCTCCTCCCCACGCAAGTTTATCAAGTCTCCGTTTTGATCAGTGACGAGTACTGTTAAAGTGCTTATCTCACAAGTGTTAACCGGTAAATAGATTAGGTTTCGCGGTATCTCATCCATTTTATATCCTGGAGGAACGTTAATGGCAAATTCATGAAGGGTATGCGATGGCATGTTATTCACATATGAGCCGTTTATAATGTCACACTCCAAACGAATCGCATTCACCTTCAGTATGTTCACAGGCAGATCCGAGATGTGATCAAGAGCCGGCTCGAGTATTCTTCGCTTAAATCCAAACAATGAACCAATTGAACACGGGGGTTATTAAAGTATAGGAAGTGTCTTACTGGATACCATCACTTGTAGCGTGTTGTTATTGCTATCGATTTCAAGATCAGACTCTACACCAGCTGCAGAAAGTTTTTCATAGATAACATCACTGAGTTCGTAGGATCCCACAGGTATCTCAATGGTATGTTCTCCGATATGAAATAGATTATTAAAAAAAATCTACATTTGGAATGGCGTTGTACATATGAAAATCAACAAGACAACACTCGTATTCACCCTTCAATTCAATGGGAGGAAAGTAGTTTGCCGTTAATGTTGAGCTGTTTCCAGTTAGAGTTAACGTTGTTGACATTTTGAGTTCGTATTCATAAATGAAATTCACAACAAGTTTCACTCGACTTTTTATTAAATTCGGTTGTGGTTATGAAATTTAAAGTATAATAAAATCATCAAAGCCCCTTCTATAGCGTCCGTTGTCTATAGGATCGTCTTTGCTTATCATCAGGAAACCAAAGCTATCTCTCCAACATAGGTGACAAATTTTTATAAATGCTTCAAAACACATATCCACACCCACATGGTCCAGGTATATGTGTTTCATATTTAGTTGATCTTGTTTAAACATTAAAATGACGTTGGCGTTATCACGCACAAGGTGCTTGGGAATGCGTGTATACGTCTGACACAAATAGAACGAATCCACATCCTTATGTCTTCCCATACAGAAGTATGCCCGAATATTGTTTTGTTTTTCGCATGCCACATCATCAAATATCATTATTGAATTGATTTTCGCCTTATCCGGTGCAATCACTGAATCATTTTCAGAAAAACGCATAAAATCCCATTCCCTTTACTGGAGACACAAGTTTTTTTGAGATATTCATATTTCGGTTGATACAACGACTTTGAGTACAAGTAGATATTTTCGAATTTCAACCCATTTGGACTTTCAATTAGGCTGATCATTACATTGGTTTTCCCACAATTGGATGGTCCAACAATTAGGGCTCTTATTGAGTTGGGCAAGAGAGTGCTGTGTCTGTATAGTTGTTTTTGATTATCTACAAAATCAAAATTTTTTAACCTCAATATTTTTCTTTTGCTTTATTAATCGCATATTAAATCTCAAAGCACATCAGTCGTTAAGATATCTTCAATGAATAACCACCTTATAAAATAGGAATGCGTTTATATACTTCGAATAGTTCAAAGTCAACCGTTCATCGTGGAGGTGGACTTGTGGATAAAATAATTAACGCCCTCCCTGTTGAACTGCACTTGCCTGGCTATCAGTTCTGTGGTCCAGGAACCAAACTTGAAAAGCGCTTAGCGAACGGTGATAAGGGGATAAATCCATTGGATTTCGCTTGCCGGGAGCATGATATAGCATATTTAGACAAAGACTCAAACAAACAACATATAGCAGATTCAATTTTGGCTGATAAAGCTTGGGCGCGTGTGAAAGCACCTGACAGCACCCTTGGTGAAAAAGCATCAGCGTATTTCGTCACCAACGCCATGAAAGTAAAGAAAAAATTTGGAATGGGGCTTACTCAAACTGAGAAGAAGAAATCAATAGCAAAAACGAAAACAAAACGATCTGCTTGCACCAAAAAGAAAATATTTATAAAGGCTGTCAAGGCGGCCACTCATGTCTTGAAAAAAACAAAAGCCTCAAGATTTAACCAGCGCAATTACAATTGCGCGCAAAGTGATAAACAAATCCCTTTGACGGGGAAAAAACGATGTTATTGTTCCTAGAGTGATAAGCGTACCAAAAGTTGGGGGCTTTTTGCCGTTGGTGCCAATTCTAACTGCACTCGGAGCTATAGGTGGATCTGCCTCGGGCACAGCAGCCGTGACCAAGACAATTAACACTGCGAGAAATGCCCACCAGCAGCTCGAAGAGAGTAAAAGGCATAATAAGAAAATGGAAGCCATTGCATTGGGACATGGGCTCCATCTTAAGCCATATCGATTGGGGTATGGTCTTACCACATCAGCACACTCAAAAAACTTTTAAGCCAGCTGCCCAATAGACCGCTATCCAACCTTGATTTAATGGACTTTGCCCGCAAACATATTCGTTTTTTCAGAGGTGTTTTTATGAGAGATGCACTACCAAAGCGTTCATGGAAGAGGGAGTGCGGTATTGTCAATTTAGCAAATTCAGAATCAATTGGTACACATTGGGTGGCTTACTATAAGACAAGTGGAGAAAATCAATATTTCGATAGCTTCGGTAATTTGCAACCCCCCCAAAGGAACTCATTAGATATTTGGGAAAGAATATCAAATACAACTATGAGCAGGAGCAACGATTTAATTCCTATAACTGTGGACACTTGGCCTCAAATTTTTAATGTCTTTAAACTAATTCAAAGAATCTTCAATAAAAAATTTTTAATTAAAACTAGAACATGAATTCTTTTTCTTGGCTTCAGAAAAACAAATATATATATTACAGGGTGCATTCGGGAGTGAACATTCTGTTTTGGAAATCTGATGTGAACTGACACCTCTCTTGATACAACTGAACTACACCTATTGAAAATAACTGCATCTGTATCAGTCACCTGACCTGTTTCAACTGGGTTGTTTCAACTGGGCTGTTTCTACTGGGCTGTTTTAACTGGGTTGTTTCAACTGGGCTGTTTCTACTGGGCTGTTTTAACTGGGCTGTTTCAACTGACCTGTTTCAACTGGGCTGTTTTAACTGGGCTGATTAATCTGACTTGACCAGTTTATTTGATCTGTTTGTGGGTATTTGTTCACACGAAAATGGATGAGAGTACCCTTAGAGATTTAACAAGGACAAGAAATATCTTGAAAAGAAAATTTCAAAGTCTAAAACTGGGAAAAGCTGAAAGTGAATTTCAACTGGAGGAAGCATTTAAGCCAATAACCCAACCGTTGAAGAAACTTATTAGCGAAAATAAAAAAGCTAGATATTCAAACCAGACTAAAGGAGATGAAATCAAACAAGATGCACTTAACCAGGACTCCTTTCCGCCGATAAATATCACCAGTCTTGGGATTAAGTCGCAACCAAAATTTACTGATAATGTGAATGATATTGACCACGATGTGATGATGATGATGATGATAATGAGGGATATAAATTGTTTGATCCTGTAAACAGGGAATCAAATGATACAACTGAACATTACTATTCACAATCTAATACATCCATCAACGAAATTCTTAATCTCAATTTAAGTGAATTAGCTAGAGCAGGGGGAACTTGATAAAGCATATGGCCCATTCAAAGATGAAAGTGGACAGCTTCACTTGGGAAATAGTAAAATATCCCTGGCTGATGATAAAATTAATTTTGAAAACGGACAAAGATGGTCACTCACACCAGGACTGTATTCTTTAATTTTCTTGAAAAGACCGCATGGCTATGATCAGACTGAATTGGAGCTATACAAAAAAATTCTTATACAAACTAATGCTCACAAAAGATTACATAGGGCTAGTGCTCAAATAAAGGGAACACGCTCCAAGAAATATACCAAAATAATAAAACCCCCTCTTCCCGAAATCTTCATCAACACCGAACGCCATCTCAACTCCGCAACGTCAAAAATCTATTTATGAGGGAAGTGGACTTATGAAACTCAATACAAATAAAGCCAACTATATTTACTGGGATGACCCAAATGAAATTGTTGAGAGATTAAAACTTTTAGTTGCTTCTCAAGCAGCCGGTCATAGTAATCACAATAATGAAATTATCTCTATAATTGAGGAGTTGCGGGAAGCGAAAATTATTTATTGAAAAACAACTGGAGATATTCAATAAATAGCTGGATAAAGATATCATCAAACACATTACTCAAGAAGCATGTCAGTTGATAAGTTCGGTCACTACTCCAAAGAAAAAAATACACCGCTGAAAATATAAAGAAAATGGTGCAAAACTGCTGGGGATATTTATGGACAAGGATCAAAATATTGATACGCAAAGCAAACGTATTAAAAATATTGCAGACCCTATACAACAATCAGATGCTGTCAACAAACAATATCTTTATTTTCACATCAATGCAACAACAAAAGACTTGCAAACGCTGATTGAAATTAAAAATCAAACACTAAAAAAGTCAATTGGAGCAAAATATTAAAACCTTGTGCTCTGCTATCGATAAATTAGCTGAAAGTATGGCAAGAGACAACAAGATGCTACATGATAAAATTAAAAGATTGGAGTCTTACTCACATATTTAACAATATCCAAGCATCATTCTTCTCAAATAAAAGGTGGTAGAAGATTGCTTTAAGTGGTATTTAATCTGAGGATTTTGATAAGAAACCATTATCATGAGTAAGAGAGGTTTAGTTAATGAGCTACATGCACCAGCACGAAAGCACTTTAAACGACGAAGGGTTATTATGAAAGGAATCGACGATCATTGGCAAGCAGATTTGGTTGAGATGGGGAACTACTCATCGTCAAACAAAGGTTACCGATTTCTACTAACAGTAATTGATACATTCTCAAAGTTTGCATGGGGTGTTGCGCTTAAAACCAAAACTGCTGTTGAAGTTACAAAGGCAATGTCTTCTGTATTGAAGTTAGGTCGCACTCCTAAAAATTTACAGACTGATGATGGAAAAGAATTTTTTAACAAGGAGTTCAAATCTCTAGTTGATAAACACAACATTAATCACTACTCCACCTACAGCGGTCTAAAAGCCTCTATTGTTGAACGATTCAATAGAACGCTGAAGGAAATGATGTGGAAGGAATTCAGCTTTAATGGATCATATCGATGGATTGAAATTTATAAACAATTATTGTCTGCTTACAATTCAAAACCACACAGAACCATTGGCATGGCACCCGTTGATGTAAATTCCTCGAATGAAAAGGATTTGTTAACCACTGTCTACAGCCATCTTAAAATATTCAATGGATCAAAGTTTCGTGTGGGCAATCACGTGCGTATAAGCAAATACAAGCACACTTTCGAGAAGGGATATACACCCAACTGGACCACCGAAATTTTTAAAGTAAAACAAATTAGAAATACCAATCCTACTACGTACAAGTTGGAGGATTATCAGGGATCACCTGTTAAAGGAGGATTCTATGAAGAGGAGTTGAGAAAAACGCGCTTCCCCAACATATACCTGGTAGAAAAGATTATCAAAGCAAAGGCAGACCAAGTTCTCGTTAAATGGTTAGGCTTCCCCAATGAACACAACTCTTGGATAAACAAAGAGGATGTACTATAATTTCAATTTATTGTGAAATAATAAGAAATTTACACAAAAATAAAAAAATAAAAAGAAGCATTTTTGGAGATTTATTTAAGGCGTTCATATTTTATGGTTGATGATGGGTATTTCTCCTCCCCTTTTTGCCGGAGTCCGTCTCCTTAGATGGATTGTATGGGACTAGATATTGTCGCTCCTTTGTTTTATCCCTCTCTCCTGTTAAAAGCCGTTTTGAATCATCCATAGCTGTTTATTGTTTCAGAAATGCTTATGATGCTGCTGACAGTTGAAATGAAACTAAATTGAAGATCTGAAAAAAAGCACCCACACCCTCCTCCCGGTTTCAAATAAAATAAAAAGTTAAGAGTATTTATAAATGAAAAAATAGCGGGGAATAATAGCGGGGAATAATAGCGGGGAAAATAGCGGGCAAATAGCGGTTTCAATTTAAAAATACCGGCAAATAACGGCTAAAATTTAAAAATAACGGCTAAAATTTAAATTTAACCGCCGAAATTCAAAAAAAACCGCCAAAAATATTAGTGTGACCAGAGTGAGATAAAATAAAAATACCAAAATTAGTGTGGCCGGGTTTTCAAAAAATAGTGTGACCAGACTTCGTTAGGGAAAAAATACCAAATTAGTGTGACCAGGTTTCGCGGTGAGTTAGGATGAACATTCCCCTACTACTGATAAAACGGGAGTTTTCACTTACATGTAGTTTGGTCCAACGGGAAAGCGCTTTCTCGGTTTGGCACTGTAAATGAAACAAAAAAAAACACACACAAAAAAAAAATCGCACCAAGACAAGATGAGGCTTATTTGGCCACAGAACACTCTTTCTCTGTATTCACACTCAATTTTTCCTTCCTTCTTACACTTTTATAAAAACAAATTCCAAAGTTTTGAAAAGCACGATGGGTTGGAGAGAGATTGGATCTTGTTCTTAAATGTGGATCCAAAAGTAGATGACCTTTGGACATGCCAAAATAAACCAATTAATGTGCCTTTCTTTAAGAAATAAGCACTAAGCGCCACACCTGTAAAACAGGCGGAAAAAAGGTAAAATTTTCTCCTTGGCTCGGACGACAATTCAGATGGAAATTTGTATTGGGAGAACCCAAGCCATTTAAAGGCCAACTTACCACTGAGGGGATGGCACTTTAAAGGAAAAGAATTTTTTTCTTCAATCTGCTGCGGCTGTGCGGCTGTTTATATGTATATACTTCACAATTGTTGACTTTGACTTTGACTTTTTCACAGTACCATATATAAATTTTAATTTGACTCCGGTGGAAATGACCGTCTTTGGCGAGCACTTGATTTGGAAAGATCAAGAGTTCTGCTGCCGCGGCAAAAGAAAGTTCTTAACGGAATATGTTAGAAAGTCGCCATTTCTAGATACAAATTTCTCTCAGTTATCTGATCGAATTATGCTCACTTTCTGGACAATTTCTCTTTGACAATCAAGCCCTAGTGGGAGCTTTTGGCCACAGGACTTTTCTGGCCTACTTCTAGGCTTAGCTTTTAACCCAAGCGCATTACAAAGAGTGGGTTTTACTTAAAAAAAATAGAGGCAAGCTAACTTCGTCCCGACTGAAGTTTATATGCCCTTGGAGCATGATATCTGCCTGCCAGTTAGTTATATGGCACCACAATTTTGACAAAATTTTGAAAACAGAAAAGTTTTTCTCACTAGAACTACTTTTTCGACCGATCGTTTCTATGGCAGCTATACGATATAGTCATTCGATCCGGCCGATTCCGACAAATGTACTGCGCATTTGTACCAAAAGACTTCGTGCAAAGTTTGGTTAAGATAGCTTTTAAAGTGACGGAGGAGATAGCATAGAAACAGACGGACAGACGGACATGGCTATATAAACTCAGCTCGTCATGCTGATCAAGAATATATATACTTTATGTGGTCGGAGATGCTTCCTTCTATGATTTACAAACGTCTGAACAATTTTAATATACCCTCTCCAAAGGTATAAAATAGAGGCGAGCTAACTTCGGCTCGACCGAAGTTTCTATACCCTTGGAGCTTGAGATATGCCATCAAGTTTGGATGCGATAGCACTGAAAACAAACTGATAGATAACTGTGAGACAGTTTTAAATAGTTCTTTACAGATATGGGAGACATAATCTTCTTTCTGTGGAAACTTAAATTCCAGTCACAGGAGTCGTTTTTGAGGTGGTGGAGCCACAGCCCGTACTACTACTTTGCCGTACCTTGACTGCATAACAGTGTTGTTTGCCAAAGTTGTCATTGTAAACAGTTGAACGCATTTGTTAGGTAAAGCAGGAAACTCCTTTTCATGGCCTTTGAAGAGATCAAAAGAGTTGTTTGAAAAGTATTATTCAAGTACTTAACTTCTAGCCAGTTTCTTAACAGTAATAATTTTGGTAATATCAAATTCCTTTTGCCACACAACACATTGGCTTTGGTTCCAAGCGCGATGGTTCGTTTCGTTGCAAAGAGTACATTTGTCACCCTTGCATCTCAACTTAGCACAATCATTCTTGCCACAAGCATGGCAGCGTTTGTTATTTGGTTTGCATCTGGAATTTGTATGTCCAAGGCGACCGCACTTAAAGCACTGTCTTACCTTTGGTATGAAATGAGAAATCTTTACATAACTGTAGAAAAGGTTAATGCTTCGTCGGCAAAATCAATTTTAACAGACCAAGTTCTCATTATCATCACTGTCATTTACCTTCACCCTTCTTGGGATTCTCTTTACAGACTTGACCTGAATGTTAGACTCAATATTATCAAAAATTTCTTTCTGTCATATTAATAGGGACATCCCTTATGACCCCAATTGTTTTAGTGTAGTTTTTGGGTATGAAAACTGAGATATTATTGTTTTTCAAGTTGAAATTTTTACTAAATTGTTTGCATCTAGACCAAAAGCACAATACACTTTGTAAAACGAGGCACCTATGGCAGTAATTCTGCGAGTACCAGTTAACTTATATTTTTTTGTTTTCTCATAAAGAAAAAAGGCCGTTCTAAGCTCGAATGTTTTCAAAGTCCTTGCATTTACCTGTGTCAAAAAAGACACAGGCTCCCTTATGATCAATGTCATACATGTTAGGTTCACTCTTGGCGTCAAAAATGGTTGATTACAGTCCACTATTTATATTAGTATTCTCCGAGCTCAATGACAACTCGGTAGTAGAAGAAAAAAGGGTATTCGAAGGCGAGCAACTGCCTTGATCTAAGTCTAAAGTCTGTAACGCGTTGGGATGTGATTCCTCTGGCCGACTGCAAGGCTTTTTGCCAAGAGATAGCTGGCATATTTATGGACTAATGGCAATAATTTCGCCACACAAATATTAACAGCAGACATAGAGAGAGTGTCTCCTCATTTGTCAAGCTGCTGACAAAATCACTTAATTTACGACATTCGAAGGGCGAGAGATCAACTCAAGCGCATCAATTTTGAAGGGAGTCAGTGCCAAAACTGAGACCGCTGTGCCTTAATCCCGGTTTTTTTAGTGGCCGAAATGGTTAAAAGTAGGTGAAAATTAGCCAAAAAACCCGAAAGTAATTCCCAACCAACAGTTTATAGCCATTTTTCGGCCAAGTAAATGATATCGTTTTTATTGGCTGGAGATGCTGAAGCGACCCCCAGCTGGATAATTTATTGTTAACAAAATTGTGATCATATGTAAGAGTCGTAGTTCGTCTTGTCCCGAAAGTTGGGTGCAAAAATTAGGCCTCATGTAACTTTTTTTATTCCTAGCTTTTTCCACCCAGTAAGATGAAAAAAAGAAAGAAAAAGTGTGTGAAAGAGCCAGTCTCCACTTCAAGAAGAGTAAAAGAAAACCAAAGCGCATGAGCAACATTTGATTTTTCAAATGGCGCTTAATAATTGGAAAAAATAAATATCGTGTCTTTTTCTATAATTTATTTTGTTCTTTTACTTGTGAAATATTTTAATCCAAACCCCACAGCAGTTCCAGCATCGCCGAAAGCGCTTTCTACGATCGACTTGGTAATCAGCAACCTGTGAGTGAGTCCTATATGCAAATATATTTAAATATTTCTTTTATTTTTGCACGCATTAAGCTTTTGAATAATCGTTTAACGAAATATATAAAACATGTTATGTTCCTTCCGGCTTTATACAATTAGCAGTCCGGCCTCTGGCACGGTGGTAGCCCGGCTGGAGCTCGCCGTATTTGGGTGGTGTTCTTTGCTAGAGCTTATTTTTTTGGGGTGGGTATGCAAACAGATAGATGGTGGTAAGTAATCCGCAGAGTCAAGATGCCATGACACATCTACCTATAGACTAATAAACGGACGAAGGACTGAGTACGGGGATCATTCTCTACAATGGCTACGAATGGTCCAAGGAGTAGCTTTATTTATAACGACGGGAGGGATAAGCCAGACTGTATTAACATCGGACAGGAGGACTAGGGTGAAAGTGAGTGAATGGGAAAAGAGCATGAATGAGTGTGAATGGGTGATTTGTGTGAATATTTTGCTTTATCCTTTTTTTTTAGTATTAGTTTGAATGCGCATAAGTGTGAGTGTGGTGTGAGGCCAACTTGTCTACAGCCACGACAGTACTTTTAAACGGACTTCTTTTCTTATCTCTGACATAAGAAATTGCCACGATTTTTATCAAAATATTGTTAATGTTAATGTTAAGAATAAAGCAAATCCTCATTTGATGCTCAAGCAAGTTCCGAGTGGATTTTCACTCGATGACTCTCTCGTCTGCCTAATACACAAGTTTACAAAAAAAGGGCAATTTTTGCAACAGAGAGTTTATCCATTGTTCCTTATGCATTTTTGTCCGCTGAACTCGAAAAAATTGTCCGTTTTCTCCCAGCACGTCAGGTTTTTGAGATATTGGCGTAAACGTGGGTTGAGCAAGGCATGTCTGCATTTGTAGTTCCTGTGGTAAGTAACCTATTCGAACCAACTGTGATTTAATGAAAGCTGCATTGAGTAACGTTACAGAAAAGCCAAATGCGAAGTTAGATTTTCGTTCTTAAGATACCATTACTTTGACTTAAAAATGAAAAAGTACCTTTTTTTTGGAAAAACTCCCATTTTTTGCAATTTCAAAAAAATCGTATAACCTTGCTTTTAGTTTTCAAAATACGCGGAAAAAATAGTTGATAGACCCTTCTTACCTTAATCGAACTACATTTAAAGTTTTTTGGTATCATCGCGCTTTTAGAAGTTATGGTCCATAAACTATGAAAGTGTAATACTTTTTCATATAAAACATTTACTACTAAAATAACTTGCAATTAGAAAAACACAGTAGGCTTTTGAGAACTAAAGGTTTGACAATTAAAAATGGGTTGCAAAACAAAATGCCAGGGAAAACGTGCAAGGTCGGCGCTAAATACTTCTGCTATGTTTGTGGCCGGTACATCCTTGGAAAGAGCGCCAGGAAGATGCCACAATCGTCAAAAGAAAAGTATTATCAATACTTTGGACTAAAAGTCAGAAGTACGGAAAAGCCATCGGTGCCAGACAAGATTTGCAACTATTGCCGTACTACGCTATACAAGTGGTCATTAGGAGAAAAGGTGTACTTTTCATTTTCTGTGCCAACTCTTTGGAGAGAGCCGCGCAACCACGACAACGACTGTTACTTCTGCCTAACAAACGTGGTCGGAATCAGCTCGAAGACATACAGAGCAATAAAGTACCCAAGAATTTCATCAGTCTCCGTGCCAGTTCCTCGTCAGAAAGGTGATGTTTTGCCTGTACCAGCTACGACAACGAGGAAGAAAAGTTCAACTGAAGAAAGTGGTGACAGCGATTTGGAAATCAATAAAAATCATTTAATTTCGCAAGCAGAATTAAATGATTTAATCAGAGACTTGCAGTTGTCAAAACAAAAAGCGGAATTGCTGGCCTCGCGCTTGCGGCAATGGAAGGTTCTGAAAAAAGAAGTTAAAATTACAAGTTACAGGGACAGAAATGAATACTTGTTGCCGTTTTTGAGAAGTCAGATAAAATGTGCTTTTGCAATAATGTTGATGGCTTGTTCGCAGAGCTGAAACAAGAATACATCAACGAGGAGTGTCGGTTATTCATAAACAGCTCGAAGTATAGCTTAAAAGCCGTTTTATTGCATAATGGCAATAAGAAACCGTCAATAGTACTTGCACAAAGGAAAACTATGAAACGATGTGCAAGGTTTTAAACAACATCCAATTCAATAAACACAATTGGAAAATTTGTGGAGATCTCAAGGTACTAAGTCACTATAATTAAGAATATGACATTAATTAACTTTAATCTTCTATTCCAGGTTATTGGCTTGTTAACTGGTATGCAGTCCGGCTACACAAAATACTGCTGTTTTCTTTGTTTGTGGGACAGCCGATATAGAAAAATCATTATATAAAAAAAGATTGGCCAATCCGCAAGAAATATGAACCAGGACCACGTAACGTATTGGCAAATCCGCTGGTCGATCCGATGCAAATTTATCTCCCTCCTTTGCACATTAAACTTGGCCTTATAAAAAATTTCGTAAAAGCACTTGACCGAAATTTACGAGGTTTTCAGTATCTTATTGCTGTATTTCCCAAAATTTCCTATGCAAAAATCAAAGAAGGAATTTTCGTCGGACTGGACATAAGGAGACTTATTAAAGATAAAAACTTTCCAAAGTGTCTGTCAGATATAGAAGCCGCAGCATGGCGATCATTTAAAAGAGTTGTGCAGAATTTTCTTGGAAATGAGAAAACGGAGGATTACAAGGAAATTGTCGCCGAATTACTGAAGAACTATAAAAAAATAGGTGTGAACATGTCCCTAAAAATACACTTTCTTGACTCACACTTGAGATTTCTTCCCAGAAAATTTGGTTGATACGAGCGACGAGCATGGGGAGCGCATGCACCAAGATTTGCAAAAAATCGAGAAAAGCTATCAAGGCTTTTGGGATAAAGGCATGCTGAGCGACTATTGTTGGTCTATAATTCGCGAGACAGACACAAACATTTATAATCGTCAGAGCTCAACAGCTCTTACCTTTAAATAAACACTTTTGTAAATTTAAATACAAAACCACTGAATAAAGAAAAACATTTATCAAATTATTTTTTTATTGTTGCTCTGTTAATTCGCTTGTAGACAGATGAAATTCTTGGGTACTTTATTGCTCTGTATGTCTTCGAGCTGATTCCGACCACGTTTGTTAGGCAGAAGTAACAGTCGTTGTCGTGGTTGCGCGGCTCTCTCCAAAGAGTTGGCACAGAAAATGAAAAGTACACCTTTTCTCCTAATGACCACTTGTATAGCGTAGTACGGCAATAGTTGCAAATCTTGTCTGGCACCGATGGCTTTTCCGTACTTCTGACTTTTAGTCCAAAGTATTGATAATACTTTTCTTTTGACGATTGTGGCATCTTCCTGGCGCTCTTTCCAAGGATGTACCGGCCACAAACATAGCAGAAGTATTTAGCGCCGACCTTGCACGTTTTCCCTGGCATTTTGTTTTGCAACCCATTTTTAATTGTCAAACCTTTAGTTCTCAAAAGCCTACTGTGTTTTTCTAATTGCAAGTTATTTTATTAGTAAATGTTTTGCATGAAAAAGTATTACACTTTCATAGTTTATGGACCATAACTTCTAAAAGCGCAATGATACCAAAAAACTTTAAATGTAGTTCGATTAAGGTAGGAAGGGTCTATCAACTATTTTTTCCGCGTATTTTTAAAACTAAAAGCAAGGTTATACGATTTTTTTGAAATTGCAAAAAATGGGAGTTTTTCCAAAAAAAAGGTACTTTTTCATTTTTAAGTCAAAGTAATGGTATCTTAAGAACGAAAATCTAACTTCGCATTTGGCTTTTCTGTAACGTTACTCAATGCAGCTTTCATTAAATCATAGTTGGTTCGAATAGGTTACTTAATGTGGCCACAGGAACTACAAATGCAGACATGCCCTGCTCAACCCACGTTTACGCCAATATCTCAAAAACCTGACGTGCTGGGAGAAAACGGACAATTTTTTCGAGTTCAGCGGACAAAAATACATAAGGAACAATGGCTAAACTCTCTGTTGCAAAAATTGCCCTTTTTTTGTAAGCTTGTGATATCAAATGCACTCAATTTGAGTGACTTTCTGCCTATTGTGCAGGTCAGAGAGGCTCAAGCCTAGCATTTCTCTTTTTGCTCGTTTTTTAATTTAATTTTAATTTTAAACTGTAGGCACCTTTGGTTGAGAGCAATATCACCACCACTACTTGCCGACGAGCCAGAGACGGAACAAACGCGTGCGCTCTCAGCCATGATTCCATCCAGCCTCTTAAATAATTATAGGTAACCCGTTACTAGTTTCCATACTCTCTGTATTATTAAGCTCTCAGTCTCCATGAGTTCAGTTTTATTATACCCGTTACTCGTAGAGTAAAAAAAGTATACTAAAGTCGTGCAAATGTATGTAACAGGCAAAAGGAATTATTTCCGACCATATAAAGTACACAGAAAAAAATAATATCAAAAATCAAGTTGATGTTTCAATATAATTTTAATAATATCAATATTTTCACACCAAGTTGAAACTATTTAAAATCAATGTAAACCTGTAGTATTAGGTCGATACTATCAACGTTAAAATGAAATCTGAAATGATCAAAGTGAAATAATTCCCTAGTGATATGATTTAAGATCAAAGTAGACATCGAAATTCGAAAGCAGAGAGAGACACATAGAGTTTCTCGAATCAAAGAGAGACAACTATAGTCTCTCTCGAAAAAAAAAAACAATATTAATATTCACTGCTCTGCCGCAGCAAGTGCCGACGAGTGCCGTGCGTTTTTTCTTCGTAAACATTTCGAAGTCATCCTCGGGTCAGCAGCAAGTTTCTAGCTTCTTCTTGTAAATTTCGTCAGTTGATCCGTGCTATTGCGTGAGAAAGGTAAGTAAAAATAAATGTGGTGCCTAAAAAAACTTGTAAAAGGTAAAAGTGAAGTGCATGTGTATGTTTTTTTGTATTTAAAAATTAACAAATTGGTAAAAGATAGGCTATGACCGCTATACCCACATTCGGTATACCCACTGAAGAGTAATAGTGTGTAAGATAATATTACACACACACATACATACATATATGTATATTATTGTATAATGTGCGTGCTTTTTCACCTTAATGCCCTTACATACATAGTTGTGACGTTATGTCAAATTTTCAGTAAACAAATTTCACGTCTTCTAAATTATTTGAAAGCTTTTGCATTACTTCATATTATTTCACAACTACGTATGAGGCTGTTCCATTTCTGTGTATACATATTTTGTGTCCGCGTCCAAATATGTTTGTATGCGTGCATGTTTGCATATGTATGTACACTGCCATGCACTTGAATATGGACAAGCATTTTAAAGCGAATATACAACTATTAGACTGAAACAATCATGTTAAATCAAAAGGCAAATATTTTTTAGCATTTAGTACTTCATTCTTTATTGAATTAAACAAAAAAAACTTTTTGAAATTACCGCAGATCTTTACGTTGGGTATTTAGGGGGCCGGTTTTTGTTTAGTTTTAGTCTTCTTAGATGTTCAGCTTTACGTACAACTCTCCGTACCGTATCGATACTTTCATTTAATAGTAGTTTTGAATCAATTTTCAAAGCTGAACAATGTGATTTTAAGGCTTTTTGAACAATTCGATGCTCTGCAGTACACGAAAAAATTTTTTTGTGCGGCCTTTCATGTTATTCCAATAATTTGATGGGTTTTTAGGAAAATTGCATACAACACTTTTACTTTTTCAAATTTGTTTCATCAATTTGCTTGCAAGTAAATTTTTACTCCTTTTATGCTATTATTTTGCGTTTTTTTACGTCAGTTAGTGCTTGAACGCCTACCAAATTTAGTTTTTTTATGTTTAAAACTTTTATATGATGTCAAAATATAAGCTTCATTGAGCGGAGTTTTACTCAGAACGATGAAATCACCTGTGTCCCTATTCAAGTGCATGCTAAAGATATGCCTTTTTTGAAGAGCTCGTTGAAAAAAATTTTGTTAACAAAACACTGCGGTAATTTCAAAAAGTTTTTTTGTATAATTCAATAAAGAATGAAGTACTAAATGCTAAAAAATATTTGCCTTTTGATTTAACATGATTGTTTCAGTCTAATAGTTGTATATTCGCTTTAAAATGTTTGTCCCTATTCAAGTGCATGGCAGTGTATATGTGTGTTTCTGTGCTGACCGAAGACCAGAATCAAGCATCGCAAAAAAAAAAAAACGAGAAGGCCAAGCTAACTTCGTCTTTGCCGAAGTTTTTATACCCTTGCAAATGTTTTAATACATCATAGTTTACGAACGTTAGCATTAAAACAAACAATTTTTCTAAATAAACCCCACCTTTCGACCGATAGTTCCTCTGACAGCTATAAGATATAGTCATCCGATTTTGACCAAAACTTCCGAATCTTTGTAAAAGCGTATAAAACTAATAATTGCTGAAGCGGGAGGCGTTTACATTAAAAATAAAAAGTTTTTCTCACAAAGACCCACTTTTCGATCGATAGTTCCTATGGCAGCTATAAGATATAGTCATCCGATCCGGTCGGTTCCGACATATTAGCAGTGTGCAGTAAAAAGAAGACTCTGTGCAAAGTTTCAGCCCGATAGCTTTAAAACTGAGAGACTAGTTTGCGTAGAAACAGACAGACGGACAGACAGACGGACGGACAAAGCTCAATCGAATCAGCTCGTTGCCCTGATCACGAATATATATAGTAGACTGGCCCTTATATTAACTTTTTTTTTTTGATTTCAAAATACCGGGCGGAAAAGGGTTCGTTTTGGTCCCAATAGATATGAAAAAAGGTTTGGCAGCGATCGGACTTCATTTAGTGGACGCGCGTTCGCCCTCAAAATCGAAAATTTGAAATGTATGGGAAATGAGGGGGATGAGATTCGAATTTAATTTCTAAAAATTCCAAAAAAATTTTTATGTGTTAATTCTTTTTACGTCCTTTTAGGGAAATATCATAGCAACATTTTAAATATAAATGTGTCTTATTTTGAGAGTCAGCCTGGCCAGGATCAAATCAAAAGAGTACATTTTTCAAATTTTTTTTTATATTTTTTTCGAAGAATTTTTAATACATATGAGATTTTGATTTTTGCTTTTGCCCGGGCGGCAAAACTATCGTTTTGGTCCCAAAAGATATAATGAAAAGTTTGGCTGCGATCGGACTATATTTAGTGGACGCGCTCTCGCCTTGAAAACCAAAAATTTTAAATATGCTACCAATATATGGGATGAGATACGGATTAAATGTGCAAAATTTGAAAAAAAATTTTTTGTGATTTTGCTCTTTAAATCCTTTAAGGGGAATACCATAGCAACATTTTACATATTTTTGTTGGATATTTCGAGCGTAAACTTGGTCAGAGTCATATCAAATCCGTCCGTCGTGCTGCTCTGCTTCCCTGGCCTCCCATTCATTTCCCCTTTCCCCTGAATCCGCCTTGATTCCCCTGTGCTGAGGCGAATTCGCCGCATTTCCCCTCTCGCTCGCCGTCTTTCCCCTTCCGTCATGCCCTGCTGCTTGTGGGGAATAATCATTCCTCACACTCCCCTCTTTCTTCGGGAAGCGGAAATGTCCCATTTCCGTTGACAATGTTCCCCCTTGAATTTCCCGCCCCAATTTTCCATTTTTATTTCCGATATATCGATTAATCGCCTATCGGCCCGACTCCCATCTCAATTGCGCCGATGACTAGTAACCATCGTTACTCGTCACCGTTCCTTCAATCTCGATAGTAATCGATTATCAGCCAATCGCTGATCTCCCATCTCCGACTGCACATGGATGTTTTCTGCGAACAGGTAAGAACTTTCTTTTTTTCCATCTTCTTTTTCCCCCCATTTTACCCTCTTTCTCCTTCCACCAGGTGCATGTGACTCTCTGCCGACTTCAGCTGCGCCGCCGACGACGATGCCCCTTGTGTAGCCATGCCTATGTGCTGGCCAGCCTGCGTGCCCATGCCCTGCCTCAATTTTTACTCCGATGCCTGTTTCTATGTGCTATAAGTGTGTGTGTGTGTTTTTTTTTTTTTTTTAAGTAAAAACAAAATTTTCTTCTTTTCGGCTCATGTGTGTGCATACACCCCCCTATTCCTGTTGATATCGCTGTGTGTTCCGTGTTAGCGAGATCGTTTCGTTCGCCATGTCTCGCGTTTGTATGTGTGTGTTCGTTTACAATTATTTTTCCCACCCTTAATAGTGCGTGTGTCTCCCGTGCATGTTCGTGTATATGTGTCTGTCCCTGGTGTTTATGTGTTTTGCCAATAAAACCTTACACGTCCATATTTATGTTGTTGTGCGAGTTTTATTTATTATTTTATATATTTTTTTTTTACTGAGGCTCTGCCTTGACCCACACCTCCCCTGTGCCTCCTCGCACCTTGAGCCGGTACCTTGTGGCCCCTATCCACAGGATGTGGGACCACCTCTTCTGTGGCTCGTTCTTCCGGGCCAATAGCATTCGTAGCGCCTCGCGCGGCCACTCCTCGAACTCCAATGACCGCCACCTCTGCCACGTCTTAGCAGTCGGCTCCTTTGGCGTGCTTTTAGGCTCCTTGACTTCTCCCGGCCAGGAAGTCTGCCTGGTGAATTTGGGCCGCGAGTGCTCGACCTGTGGCCCAGGGCATGATGTTTGCCGCTTATACATCGGCCTTTTTGGCTGCTTCTCCGTCACCTCCTCTCCCTGCTTTGCCGCTGTGCACTCACCAGTCTCCAATACCTCCTGAACTTCCGTTTTGGCCTCCGGTGGTGGTTGTTTGGCTGCCGGTTCAGCCGGCTGGGCGTTTTTCCCTCTCGGGTCCCGAGCGTTCGCCCCTGCCTTCTCTTCCTGCACCCGCTCGGACCAGGTGACAGTTGTCGTCACCTGGTGGATCCTCCACCCTTTTATCACAGTGGTTGTGTGCCACTGTGACCTATTGGGCGGGACCCAACCTCCGGGAGCCTCGGGCTCCGGCCCCGGTGCCTCATCTTCCGAGTCGGAGATTACTATAGTCCACGCCCTGGTATGACTCTGCCACACCCAATTCGTTCTCCCAGTCTATCCCCTGGCCCTCTGCGTCGCTCTCTTCTTCGCTGCTCCAGCCTCCCAATTGTCTTGGGGACGGACTGGGCGACAGGACTTCGTCCTCCGACAGGACTTCGTCCTCCGCCTCCGACACGAGTGGCGACGCCAAGAGTTGGAGCACAGGGGATGGACTTCTTAGAGGGCGGCGGATTCGACCCACACCGGCAAACGGCAGACGCCGTCTGCCATCGGCTAGCAGTCGCTGCCTCTCGGGTAAGGTCCTCCGTCCTCGTCCAACAAATCCTACAACCATCCTTGGTTTGGCTCTGGTTTTCGAATCCATTCTCGTCCTTTTTTTTTTTTATTAACACTTTTTTCGATTTTTTGCCAGTTTATTGGCCTTAAATCATTTAACTGCTTATCTCTTTTCTTTCCCTTTGATCTAAACTTTTTACCTTTACTTTTTCTACCACCCGCTGGCGATCGGCTCCACGTTTGTAGCCGCACAGCTACTGTCTTGAAGCTATGTTCTCCTGGCAGGAGGCTCAGCTTAAACCCTTTCTCGGTGATACCACGACTTCGTCAGGCCCACTGGCTAGTACGCTCAGTTACACCGACCCTCGTTTCAACGCTCAGCTCGATGGTCTAAAAATAGGCTTTTTCGCACTTACTCTGCCCTTTTCCTGCGACAATCCTTGGATCCGTTGGTGATTTCCCTCGACGTTCCTTTGGCTCCACTCACTCGCGTTGGTATTCGCACTCGCTTGAAACTCGCGCACTGGGACTTGGCACTCGCTTTGAAAATGACCGCACTAGGACGTATACTCGACTGCCCCGCATCTCGAGCAGCGATCTCTTTTATAGCCACCGGCCTGCTTCGACTGCGTCTTTGTTTTGCCAAGTCCCGTTGTTGCCATGCGCCGCCAGATCAGTGGAATTTTCCATTCGTCTCCGTTTTGGCCTCCGCGAGTGCGAGTGTGATCCCTCGTCGTACTCTAGCTATCTCCTTTCCACAGCAACTCCAGCGGTTCTTTAAGCAGCGCTCCGCTGCGCTCCAACGGTACTCCGATTCCTCCTCTGCGCTTTGCCCTTCAGCTCCTGCAACCAATTCGCCGTACCCCTTAACCCTTGTGCGGCCACATGGTTTTTCGTTTTTTAAGCATAAATGTAAATTAAAATCTGCAATATAACTCTAAATATACATTTAACTATAAATCTAAATATAAATCTACAACTGTATAAAACAATATAAATATAAATAATATTTATTACATATTACTTCCATTTTCCTCTAACTGTGAGACTTCAAAAATAAAGTCCTCACACTCCTCCCTTTCTTTGGTAAAAGAAAAAAAAGTCTCGCTTCCCCGTTCCCTTTTCCACTTCTTAAATTTAAATTTTTACCCGTTTTTCTTCACCATTTCCTGTTTCCTCAAATTCCCCGTGACAATTTCTTACTTCCCGCCCACATCGCACCCACTTCCAAAACAATTTCCCACCCACATCCCATTCACTTCGCAGTGGGCATCCCGGCGGTATTTCCAACATCGGAAAATGAAAACACGAATGAACTCTCATTTTTACCTCACAAACCGAGTTTCAAGTCAATCAGGTGAAAATAGTTACATTGCATGTAGAATTTTCCGGGCATTTTCACGCCTGGAGCGGATTTTCCGACATTGAAAAATCACATTTCAAATTATTTCGTATTCTGTCCTTCAAACCGAATTTCAAGCCAATCGGATGAAAAATATTTCTTTCACGCAGAATTTCCGGCCATTTTCCTCGTGGGCGGATTTTCCAAAATCGGGAAAACACATGTCAAATTATTTCGCGTACTATGCTTACAAACCAAGTTTCAAGTCAATCGGATGAAATATAACATTTTTCCCATGAAAACTTTTCCAACGCTTTTCCAACTTTTCCAGGTGGAATTTTCCAAAACCCCGTCTTAGTACGAACTTTCACCACCAACAGAAACTCCTGTCCAAATTACAGCCTCCTATCTCTTACCGTTTAGGCTGTGCGATGATTGCCAATCAGTGAATCAGTCAGGACACTCTCTTTTATATATATAGAGACTAGCAAATAACCCGTCGCGCTTCGCTGCGCCTTCAACAGTATAGAACCAACGCACACCCACTTCCCACCCACATCCCACACACTTCCCGCCCATTTCCCGCCCACATACCACCCACTTCCCACCCCCTCCCGTCCACCTCCCGCCCACATCCCACCCACTTCCCGCCAATTTCCCGCCACATTTCACACACTTTACATCCACTCACCACCCTCTTTTCACCCACTTCCAAAACAACTTACCAGCCACATTCCATTCACCTCCCAACCACTTCCCAGTGAACATCCCGGCGGTATTTCCAACATCCACCAAACCAAACCAAAAAAACCAAAATTAATTCCGATTTTGACCTTTAAAACCGAGTTTCAAGCCAATCGGACGAAAAATAGTTTTTTTCATGCAGAATTTTCCGGGAATTTTCCGACCGTTGGGGCAAATTTTTCAACTTCGGAAAATCACATTTCAATTTAATTCACCCATTTTAATTTCAAACCGAATTTCAAGCCAAGCGGATGAAAAATAGTTTTTGGCATGCAGAATTTTCCGACCATTTTCCTCGTGGGCGGATTTTCCAAAATCGGGAAAACACGTGTCAAATTATTTCCCGTACTAAGCTTACAAACTAAGTTTCAAGTCAATCGGATGAAAAATAACATTTTTCCCATACAAACTTTTCCGACTCTTTTCCGACTTTTCCGGGTGGAATTTTCCAAAACCCCGTCTTAGTACGCACTTTCACCACCAACAGAAACTTCTGTGAAAATTACAGCCCTCTATCTCTTACCGTTTGGGCTGTGCGATGATTGCCAATCAGTCAGTCAGTGAATCAGTGAATCAGTCAGGACACTCTCTTTTATATATATAGAGACTAGCAAATAACCCGTCGCGCTTCGCTGCGCCTTCAATAGTACAACAACGCATACTCACTTACCACCCACTTCCCGCCCTTTGCCGCCCACATCCCACCCACATCCCACCCACATACCACCCACATCCCACCCATATACCACCCACTTCCCACCCTCCTTCCGCCATCCACTTCCCGCCCACATCCCACCCACTTCCCGCCAATTTCCCGCCCACTTACCGCCCACATCCCACCCACTTCCCGCAAATTTCCCGCCCACTTACCGCCCACATCCCGCTCACATTCCACTCACATCCCCCCCTCATTCCACCCACTTCCCCCCCCGTCCACTTCCGCCCACATTCCACCAATTTCCTGCCCACATCACACAGAATTTTCCGACCGTCAGGTAAAATTTTCCAACATCGGAAAATCGCATTTCTAACTATTTCGTATTTTGTCCTTTCAAACCGAGTTTCCAGTCAATCGGGTAAAAAAACGTTTTTGCATGCAGAATTTTCCGGCCATTTTCCTCGTGGGCAGATTTTCCAAAATCGGGAAAACACGTGTCAAATTATTTCGCGTACTAAGCTTACAAACCAAGTTTCAAGTCAATCGGTCAGTCAGTGAATCAGTCAGGACACTCTCTTTTTATTAATATAAATATTATTTAGAGCCCTTATATGAAAAAATTTTTTTGGAAATGTTCTGTTCCTCAATGCGCAGGATTTAATTTTTTTTTTACGTAATGAAAAACAAAACTTGGAAATTTTTAGGTTTAGTGCTGGCGCCGTGGGTTTAAACTTTAAACTTTAAAGTTGCTATTTTAAATTTTGATTTCCCCTTTTTCATTTTACGTTTTCATTAAAGCAACCTGGGATGCCAAACGATTTGGTTCAACTAAAAAACGGTTGATGTGCCAGAAACAATCAATGCTGTGACTGAATTAAAACTTCAGGATCGGCATACCGTGAAATGAAGTGGTCTTTGGGCGTAAGCGTTTATTACCCAAACATTCCATGTTCCGCCAGCTTTGTTCGCGTGGAATTCTTCAAAATTTGACCATTGTCCAAGAATGAAATAACGTATTGAGCAAGTTTAAGCGCTGTGCTTTAAAGGTTTTGTACTAGTCATGGATATGCATATGAGCCGAACACCAAACCAATACTAAAATGGCTTCCTCACTGAAGCAAATTTTCATAAGATTACACGGTGTGACAGTCAAAAAACTTCTGGGATGCGACATAGTGTAGGTGGTAGATATAGTTAAATGTAACATTAAAGCATACCACAAATTTTTCGTGCACGTCAAAATTTGGAATAACGGTTAAAGCCCCGTACTTGCGAGGTTAATGGAGTTAAAAAATCATATGTCTTTAACTATGCACCGTACAATAGCATGTAATACGTCGTTGGAAAAAGTAGCACCTTTCCAACGGTGTATTACATTGCAATCTCGGATAAAAATTAAGGAGGCTACATGTAAAAATATATTGATTTTTTTAGTTTTTTGCGACTTCGCCCTACTTTAAACGAAAATTAATAAGTCAAACTTGTGTAAAACTGTTTACTTTTGGAATGCAGTTTCAAAAACATTTAATTTCGCGTATTTTGCAATTTAGCTTATTAAAATATAGTAGTTTTTGATCGAGTTATTCATTTTTTTAATAAAAAAGCCATATGCCGATATTTTAGATTCATGATGTGTATTAACCTCCGCGTAAGTTCAATTTGGCCGAACACGAGTGGATTGAGAGAATTGAGCTTTTCGTATAATACCGTTATTGAATTGAGCTTTTTGTATGATAGCAAAGGCACAACAACTTAAATAAATAATCATAATAGATTGGCATTGCGTTGCGCATTGGAAGAGTTCATTATTTGGTGATTAAGCTCGTGTGAAATTTAAATTTAAAATGTGTAATAAGCGAAATAAGTTTTGCTATGTTTGTAGTTTATTTACGGACAATAGTCGAAGGCGTAATTTTCGAAATAATATTTCAGTTGTGAAAACATACAATGCTATCTTCGATCGTTCTTACAAAACTAGTAGCTGGTACGAACCAGAATATATTTGCAAGTGTTGTTGCACTATACTAAACAAAGTGAAAGACAATTCGTCATTGACTTTGCCATTTTCTGTGCCCATTTATTAGTATTTAGTATTAAACTTATAATCTTAAGTTGTATAGGCTAAAAAGCTGTTTTATTGCATAACCAAAACCAATTTCCCTCAGTCCCAAGAATTTTCTATAAAGTGCTCAACAATATTATGGTCGATAGTGTTATAAGGCGCGATTCATCAACATATTGCACAAATTTCGTAATACGAAAATATACCATAACTTTGCTAATTATGGGCGGATTTTAGAAATAATAAAAATAAATAATTTATATTATTATTTTAAATAATAATACAAGTATAAGGAGTTTCTACTAAAATAGTGTTCAAAAAACATAACCAAAGTAAAAAAAATGGTAAAAAAAACAAAAAGAATTGGTTTACCTAGCAAATACTCCAATCAAGTTTAAACTTCCTAACACAACAAGTACAGAGACTTTTAATTGTTGTGTTAGTCACAAAAATGATAATCGTTATTTTAAGAAATATTACATAAAAAAAAATCAGTTGATATAGAGAAACAATTAATTAATTACATATTCTAACTTAATCTAACAGAGGGTAAAACTAATTTTATGGTGCAAATGTTGCTACTAATTGAATTCTGAATTGTGGCGCGCTTCTTATTGTTTTCAGTCTGTTGGGTAGCTGATTCCAAAGCCTAACAGCCTGCACGAAGAAGTGCTTATCGGAACATGCCAATCGATTTTTAATATTTTTAATATTGTTCGTTCGCCGTGAAGCAGCAAAGTCAATCTTATCATATAGGTATGCCGGCTGCGCAGTCATTATAATTCTGTGAAGTTGTGTTAAGACTCGAAGATTGATCCAAGATTGCATAGACATTCCAAAGATGCTACCTGCGTGTTCACTAATGTGGCCGAATCTTTTTATTTTAAACACATATCTCGCAATGCTATTAAAAGCGACCTTTAACCGCTCTTGATTTGCTGCGCCGCAGTTTCCAAGCAGCTCAATTCCGTAGAACAGAGATGGTATTATATATGCTTTGGCAATTAGCAGTCTTAGGCTGGTCGGTATCAGATTTTGGGTCAAGTACAATTGCCTAAGTATACCATAGGTTCGTCCTGAAGTTTTATTTATGTGCTCTTGCCCTGATAGGGTGCTAGTTAAAGTTATGCCTAGGTTGTCTGCTTTGTCGACATAGTCAATGTGTTTGTTACCTATTTGGATCTTTTGAAGTCCACTATTAATTATTTTTTTGTAAATGATCATACATTTGGTTTTTGTGGGGTTTAATAATAGTCCATTATTTTTTGACCAAGCGTTAATAGCGGACAACTCTCTACTTGTTACATTCACACACTCAGTAATATTACATAGAGGACGACTAACATAGATTTGGACGTCATCAGCATACATATGGACTTGACATTCAGACAAAACATGTGGAAGGTCATTTATGTATAAGGAGAACAACAACGGCCCGAGAACAGATCCTTGGGGGACCCCACGTGACAGAAATTGATATGATCTCTGAGAGTTATTCACAATTGCCTGACTTCGTCCAAATAAGAAGGAGCTCATAAGGTTAAGGGCGGACGATTGGAAATTGTACATATTGCTTAGCTTTGTGCAGAGAATATGATGGTTGACTGAATCAAAAGCTTTGCTAAAGTCCAAGAGGGTAAGAAAGGTAAAATTATTTTTGTCAACCTGTTCGCGAATATCATCAGTAATTTTAATTGCTGCAGTGATGCAACTTCTTTGCTTTCTAAACCCTGATTGACATGAGCTTAAGAGAGAGTTTGCTGATAGGAAGCCATTTATTTGTGTTGCCATAAAATGCTCAATTTCCTTTGACAAAAACGGCAGAATTGATATGGGTCGAAATTCTGAGTTAGGCTTGGGAATGGGTATAATCTTTGCAGTCTTCCATGCGTGGGGGAATTTCGAAGTGGTGAAGACAGTGTTTATTATGTGTGTTATATGTGGTAATTATTTGGGCAGCAATATTTTTATAAACTTCGGGCATATATTGTCCAGACCCATAGCGTTTGACCTGACTCGTAAGACCGACTGTAGGACGTCACAGACATTAACACACGCAAAACTAAAGCTACTATCACAACTGTTATACGAAGAATGATTCAGGTACGGGTTTTCCCTTGCTTAAGGTCCTCAATGCTAACATCGATTTGCTTGGATTGCATTTGCTTGCCTATTCCCAATCTACGGAATTCACTCCATTTTCGGTTAGAATGTAGTACATTTTGTATCTTTTGTACTACATTTTTTCGCAACGCCTTATAATGTTCGTTGAAAGCAGATGTCTTGTACCTTTTCCACTTAGCAAATGCTTTATTGCGTTCAGATATTGCACATTTAATTTCTTGGCTGAACCAAGGCTTTGGAGTAGATTTTAACATCTTCCGACGAACTGGTACGCACTCGTTAAAAAGGTACTCAACGTTTGCATTCAGATGTTCCAATTGCAGATCAGCAGTCAAAAGGGAGTAGGTCAAGTCCCAGTCACATCTAGAAAATGCAGTGCTTAAAAGGCCGTAGTCAATATTCTAATAATCTCTATATTCAATGAAATTTTCAGTAAAGTCCATCATTATATCATATGTCAAAAAAATAAGGTCATGTTTTGAGAAAACTGGTGCGAAGACCTGGTCAAAGAACACAGCTTTTGTTGAATCGCTAACAAAGAATACGTCAAGAAGTGAGTCGTTTGTACTTGTGTAATGTGTAGGTACCAGTGAGTTTACTTACCTTAGTCCAAGTGCTCCAAAAGAGTCTGGTAGTTCTCTGTCGGAAAACATGTCATTGTTTAAATCGCCTGAAATAACTACATACTCGAGGGTCAAAGTAGAGAGTAAAAAAGTTAAGTCAGTGTAGTCAATATTTCTATTTGGTCGATAGACACACCCTATTAACATCTTGTTAGATACCCTGGAACCTATCTCGACAAAAATATATTCCATTGCGCATCCGGAGGGCTGTTTGTATACAATCTTAGACTGGACTTTCTTATTAACATAAATAGACACTCCCCCACCGCGACCCTCCCGGTCAGAACGGTAGACACTTACACCATCACAATCAATTAACGCATTACAAACACTGGACGTAAGCCACGTCTCGGACACACAAATAACATCTACATCGGAGTTGGCAAACAACCATCTAAATTCGTCTACTTTCTTGGTCAAACTTTGGGCATTTATATGACAGATATGCAAGCCTGTTTTTTGCTTTCAAAAAATTCTAACAGCGGCGTGGCTGTTTGCTTTGGAATTAGTCAGACTACTTGAATAAGAGAACATTTAAAGTTAAGAGTTGAAAGAGGCGCGCACAATTTAAAAATATATATACTAAACAGATAAACATTTGCATGAAAGGAACTAACACCAATATAGCTAAAAGAGCTTTTACACCTGTTAAGTGCGAAATGCATCGATTGACGAGGTAGTAGTAGCTGAGCGATCGGATTCTCCCTCTCCCAGACGCAGACTTTGAAGCTCTTGCAAAGTTTCCACGCTGTAGATGTCGCCTCTCTCACACTTCTTCACGTGAACGACACCTCTGCGTGTGAATACTGCATGAAGACGCTTAAGCTTTTTTAGCTTCATCGCTTCTTTGAAGAGAGCATAACTCTCTTTCGTAAGTTGCTCATTTAAGTACAATGCAGCATCAGAGTCAAAGCCTAACATTCCCAGATTTAGTTGACTCTTTGAATTTCGCCGAAAATCACCAACTGCACGCAGTAGTTTGGCCTTATCGTGCACGTGCTCAAATTTAATTATTACCACAGGGTCAACCACCGTGCGCGCTTGTCGTGGATTGACCCTGAAGATGTCCCTAATCTTCGGCACCGGAGTGAGTTCCACTGCACTGCATAAAGAGCCGAACATCGTTCGCAGATTCTCGCCGTCCACAGCAGGCACACCATGCATCCTCAGGTCACACGCAATGCTTGCATTGGCCTGAGTCATGATCTGTGAGGAGAGCAGCAGTTGTTGGGGGTGCCATGGATGCCGTTGATTTGGTCTTCTTTTTTGTTTTGTGCATATATTGATGAGTGTTTAAGTGTGGAAGTGTTGCTTGTTTTGGCTGATGTCTAAGATATTGTTGTGGGTGTTGATGTGTGATTGTGAGCTTGTGTACATATGTGTGCAGAAACAAATTGGCGGCTGACAAAGTTTGTTTATTCACTTTAGTTTGAATGCACAAATATTAATTTTAATACAACAGTGTTCTCTGGTGCGTTTTGGCAATATGTGTGAATTTTGCCTTAATTAAGGATGACGTTTATTACTTAATTATGCACTTAGATGCGAGACACTTAAATTTGCGGCTGTTTGCTTCGATAACTTCGATTGATTTGTTTGTATGTAATTCATGTATGGCACTTTTAAAGACCTAAGTTCTTCTTTCCAAAACTGGTAAAAAATTTAAATCAGTGGATATTTGACGAAGCTATGGGCGTAAAAGTTACCGTATGTGCAAAAGACGTTATTTTTACCGTTATTCAAAATTTCGATGTGATCCAAAAAATTCTAGTATGCCACAAAATTCTATTTAACTATACCTAATACATAGGCTATGTCCCGTTCCAGAAGATTTGTTTTTATTTTTTTTGTCACAGTGTATTATTTTTGAAAATGCAGATTCCTGTCCCCATTGTGTTGCTTCATCATATGCATCTTAACAATTGACAAAATAGCTGGCAACAAAGATAACAAATGAAACATAGATATTGTGTTTTAAATTATTTCGCTGCTAGAAAAAAACTCTTATGTTCGTAAGGGCTTAAGGCGAAAATGCAAAATGCAATTAAGGTAGTTATTCAAATTTTATTCATAAGAATATTTTTTTTGCTATTATTTTTGGATAAGCGTACTATTTTCCTCTTCTTCAAAATCCATTTAATATGGATGGCGACTACCTCCACTTGATAGGGACTCCTCGTCATCGGACCTCTGTCTGTTAAGAGCAGCATCAGGACTTAATTCAATCGAACTTTTTAAAGCAGCATCAAAAATTTCTTCTAAATGGTCCATAAAACTTCTTTCTCTGTTGCGGTACAAATCTTTATCGCTACCAGCATTCTTTCTGAGGAACACATATTGATCATAAAGTTTCCTCAAGCTCTTCCTAGTTTCATGGTAGGCCCAAGTAATTTCAATACACCATCAATTTGAAGGATAGTGCGGTTTAGGCTGTCCCTTAATGTGTATTTGAATCCTCTTATATTATGCAGAAGATCCGCTTTTCTAGATGGTAGCTTGCTGAATCCAGCACTACCCGCAACGCGCTAATCAAATAAATGCTCGAATCCTCTATATCCAGCATTTTGCTTTGAATAAAATATTTTTAAAAATATATTTTTAATTCAAAAAATGGTTGGCATTTCAAAGGTTACTTCTACAAAAAAGTAAAATTAGAAAGGGGAAACTGAAATTTAATTTAGCAACTTTTAACCCGTGGCGCCAGTATTAAATTTTAAAATTTCGAAGTTTGGTTTTTTATTATGGTAACTAGAATTTTTTCCGAATTTTTTGCGCCCTGAGGAACAGAACATTTAAAAAAAAAAGTTCCCATACGATTATGTTCAGTCTAATCATTAAGCTAAGTTCACACAGGCAAATAATTTGACAAATTTTTAGGAAATTTTGATAAATATTTGGCTAAATAGCCATGATTGTAGATTTTGCAGGACTTAAATCATTAACTATGGTTCTATTCACTGATAATTTGATCAAATATGGCCGAAAAGTTCGCCAATTTGGATAATTTAACCAAATTTTCATAAAAATTTGTCAAATTATTTGCCTGTGTGAACTTAGCTTTAGACTTTAATGTACATACTAGAGACCTGCACGAGTAAATAAAATAGTAATCGATAATTACTCGCCGAGTATGATTACAAATGAGTACGATTACTGTACACCGTACCCAGATCAAGTTTGCTCCAGGCTTGGCAAAATCCTCCTCCATCTTTTTCTAACCGCGAAAAACTGTCAGAGCTCCAGCTGCAACTCGTCCGGCACCACCACCTCGTCCAGCAGCACCAGCTCGGCCACGTCCAGCTCCACCTTCAGCAGCAGCAGCAGGACCATGACCTCAGCGTCTGCGTCTATTTGCCGGCAGCTGCTGCTGCTGCTGTCCCTCTTCGGAAGACGAGGACTCTTCGCTTGCCTTCCGATTTAGGGCAAAATTTATATTGACCACTGGTTCGAAATAAGTGGACTGTATTAATCTTTTTTCCGGTTGAGGTTAGAACTTTATTTGCGATACAATGTACATAATAAGTTTGAGACGTGCTGCAGGCGAGACTGTAGAAATGCAACTAAAACTAAGATAAGAGATCAACGCGTAAGCGAGGCCAGTTCTTGCAATCGCTGCCTCCCACACTGTTGCTATGCGTGTGGATTAGCTGTCGATCAGTGGGAAGCAAACGATGCGTTCACAAACAAATAGGTGGGTGGAGGGCAGACAATGAAATTACAATGCTTGTCACAAAAATAGGTCTAGCAATAACAAAGGTCATTTAATTCCTAAACATACCGCCCCCCCTGAACGCGTGTTCAGAACAAGGGGAGAACGGCCACCTTGGTGATGGGGCGCTTGTAGAGTCCTTTGGCTGTTCGTACGCTGACCACTCGGACCCTGTCGTCTTCGCCAGCATGAACTTCTGCGATTCGGCCCATCAGCCACTTGGTTGGCGGTAGATGCGGTTCTTTGATTACTACAAGTGAGCCAACCTGGAGATTGGGGCGCTCCAGTTGCCACTTGTTCCTGGGTTGAAGCGTGGTCAGGTATTCGATTTGCCACCGCTTCCAAAGCCTTGCACCATGGCCTGCAGCTGTCGCCAACGATGCAATCTGTTGATGTCTGTATCCAAAACAGACGGTTGAGGTATGGCTGTGTGTGCCTCACCTTTCAAAAAGTGCGATGGGGTGAGGGGATCTAGGCTTGTGTCACCTGACGAGCAAAGCGGTCGAGAATTGAGTATCCCCTCTATTTGCGCCAGAACTGTGGAATATTCTTCATAGGTTAGAACACTGCCACCAACGACTCGGCGAAGGTGCAGCTTTATGGATCTTACGCAAGATTCCCATATGCCGCCAAAATGCGGAGCAAATGGGGGAATGAAGTGCCAGTTTATGCCTTGTCCGGCTATAAAGTTTGCCAAATCCTCATCTTGACATTGGATTCTGGCCAGTCGTCTCATCTCGTCGAGTTCTCGATGTGCACCTTGGAAGGTTGTTCCGTTGTCGGAATACAGATCCGAGATTGGACCTCGGCGTGACCAGAACCGTTCAAAGGCTGCGATGAAGGCTGGAGTTGTCAGATCGCTCACAATTTCGATGTGTATGGCCTTGGTTGATAGGCATACAAAATTGCGAACCAAGCTTTTCCAAATTTGGGTGTTCGTCCTTTTGTCAATTTGATCGATACTGGGCCTGCATAGTTCAGTCCAGTGTGAAGAAAACATCTAAGGGGCTGTACTCTGGGTACAGGCAAATTGGCTATGATTTGCGCACTGGTTGCGCGTCTTTGCATAAAGCAGGGCTTGCATCTGAAAACAATTTTTCGTACGATATTGCGCAATCCTAGGATCCAATACTGCTGACGCACACTATTGAATGTGCCGTCCACACCAGCATGGAGAGTAGCAATGTGTTGATGTCGAACCAATAGGACAGCAACAGGCGAAGTCTTCGGGATAAGTATGGGATGCTTTGCGTTGTAGTTTAGAGTTGATTTGTCAATGCGTCCTTCTATTCGCATTAACCCGTGGGCATCGATGAATGGGGTGTATCGAATCAGCCTTGATTTGACTCGAAGCGGACATCCTTTGCTAAGCGATTCATGCTCTTTTGGGGAAGGCACTCTTTTGGACGTACCGTAGCAACTTGATCCGAGCATCTTGGATCTCGAATGCGGTCAAAAAGTTGGGTGTTCCTTGATCTGTTGGAGTTGAACTGATGCGTCGTGGCAAGCAATGTATAAATCGAAAACAGTAGCTGAGCACTCTCAGCAGACGAGTCCATGACGAAAATCGGTTTATTATGCTCTCAAAGAACTCTTCTTCTCGAGAAGTGTGGAGAACAATTTGGGGTTTTGCTTTTTCCTCGATGGCAGCAAACGAATCAGGCGACTGCATAAATTTGGCTTTCACAGGTGGCCAAGTGGAGCGTGAGTGGGACAGCCATGGTGGTCCATTCCACCAGAGTTGGTGCGTCTCAAGTTTAGACGGTAGCAAGCCTCCTGATGCACAGTCAGCAGGATTGTCCTCCGATCGGACATGTTGCCAACTGCTGCGTGGGCACACCTCCAGAATTTCGGCTGCTCGGTTGCATACGAACGTATTCCATGTGCGAGGAGGTGCTGAGAGCCAATGAAGAACTATTTCCGAGTCCGTCCAACAAAAGGACCTGGAAATAGAAATCGTTAGTGCTTGTTTGACAAGTAAAAGCAATTTGGTCAGCAAGTGCGCGGCGCTCAATTCAAGTCGCGGTATTGATGGGCTTCAAAGGTGCGACGCGCGTTTTCGATGCGATCAGGGTGATTTGATAGTCATTTCCGATTTTGACTCTACTATTGATGACGGCGCCGTAGGCGTGTGATGATGCGTCAGCGAATCCGTGCAATTCGATTTCTTGATAGGGTGAAGAGATGTAGCGTGGTATGCGACAATTGATGAGTGTTGCGAGCTCATTGCGAAATAGTTGCCAGCGAGCATTTAAACCATCTGTGAGTGGTTCGTCCCATTTAACGCGCTGAGCCAACTTTCTTGAAATAGGATTTTGAGCATTACTGTAGCAGGAGCGAAAATTCCAAGGGGGTCATATATTTTTGCCAGCTCCGACAAAAGGATTCGTTGAAACATTGAGATTGATGGACAGATCGTCTCGATAGGGATTCCAATGCAATCCGAGAATTTTTACAAAATCAGAATCGTCTCTTGAATCGCTGGCCATGGGTACGGGTTGATATTCACAAATATCCTCGGGTAGCGTTTGTAGCAGCGACCAGCAATTTGAGCTCCATTTGCGAAGATTGAATTTTGCTTCTCCCAGCAGCTGAATAAGTTCATCCTTGAGGGCGATGAGTTCTTCAGTGGAGTCGCAACCAGTGGGAATGTCATCGACATAGGCATCCCTTGATAGAGCAATAGCAGCCAATGGATATGTGCTGCGATAATCATCGGCGAGTTGCTTCAACACTCTCACAGCGCTAAAAAGGGTGATGGAGCCAATCCATATGTGACAGTTAACAATCGATAATGTTGAAGGGGTGCGCTTTCATCTTTGCGCCAAACAATGCGTTGGTAATTGGTATGCTCCGGTGAGACCAGGATTCCTCTAAACATTTTCTCTATATCGGCACAGAGAACAAATCGATGTTGACGAAATCGAATACAAACCCAAACAAATCTCGTTGAATGGGTGGGCCTATGTGTAGGCGGTCGTTGAGGGGAGTATCCAAGGTCATCTTTTCCAGACCTGTCGAACACAACTCGACACCTTGTAGTCGAGCTTGAGGGTTTCAAAACAGCGTGGTGGGCCAAATAGACCCAAGTTTCTGCGTCATCGTCTATTTGCTCACTTTTGAGGAGCTCCATGTGTCCTCTGCGTAGGTAGTCGTCCATAAAGTCATCGTATTGTTGTTTGAGTGTCGGCGATTTTCTAAATTGACGCTCCAACGATCCAAATCGTTTGATGGCTTGTGGCAAAGTTGAACTGATTGGTGGGGGATCCATCTTTGAATGGGTATTGAACCATATAAGCACCATCCTTGGTGCGGGAATGGGTGGCAGCGAAGTGATGTTCAACTGGATCACTTTCTATGGTGCCATGGCTGAACGTTGTCCATCTCCAAGAAAGATCGAACCAAGACATCTAAATCTTCTTGAGCATGGAATGACATTGCGGGCAGTGTGGCCTCATTGGCAGCGAAATAGGGACCTGCAATGACCCAACCAAATTATGAAAAGCAAAAAGGGCAATTTTACCAAATGATTTTTGTTCTCCCGTGTAGAGACTAAAGTTGATCCGAGCCGAGAATGACGTCTATGGCACTCGGCTAGGATCTGCCAGCTCCATCTGACAAATCTGCGTCCAAAGTGGTGAGCTTCGTGTTGACCGCTTGCGCGGGAATCGATGACGTTAGTACACTCATGATTAACGCAGTGACTTCAACAGAGTCGTTTGAAATCCGCGAAAGTAGTTGAATCTTGGCGCGTCCTCTAGTGACTCCAGCACCATTAGCGGCAAGTCCTGCAACTGAGATTCGGGCGTGTTCGTGTTACACCAATTCGTTGTATGAATGCTTCTGTTGCCAATGTGACGGTTGAACCTGTATCGAGCAGCATCCGGACAGGTAGTCCTATTACCCCGTGCGTCGATCACAGTAGCAGAATAGTTGGCAAGAGTGTCTGTGTAGTGGTGACGTAAGCGGTTTCCAAGAGTGATGATTAACAACAGCAGGAGCGGCCGTCTGCAATCCTAGCGCTCGAGGTGAGATGGCCGGCGTCCGTACTCTGTATTAGGTGACTATGTCCATGAGAAGCGTTTGGCTGCTCAACATGAACTAATGTGTGGTGCCTTGTCTTGCAGAGGCGACAATTAAAGTTGAGGTACAATTCTTTACAATGTGTTTTCACCAAGACAATTAAAACACAACTTGTTTTGATTTACGAATTTTCGCGAGCGTTTACATCAAGATCTCTAAACTGTGTGCAGCTTTAAGAGTGTGACCATCGTTGCAATATTGGCATTGCATATCAGCTGTTTTTCGCACAGTGGTGTGATGAACCGTAGCTTGACGTCTATTTTGCGTGTTGCGTGTTGTAGGTGTCTGGCATGACTCCAAAGCGTCACAACGACGTTAGAAAAGTGAAGAACTGGTCTATGGTTACATTTTCATTGTTAGACAGACTGTTTTTCAGCCCATAGCTGGCGTGTCTCATTGTCCAATTTTAGCAGCAGGATGTGTATTAGCCATGGATCACGTTTCTCAGACTTTAATGCACTCAGCCCTCGAATAGCTTCATCAGCGCCATCGACAAGCTTGCGTAACGTGACCACGTTGGACCCACTCGCGCCAGGCAGCGAGAGGAAATTGTTTATGAACGAACGAATTATTAACGGTTTTTATTGTACCTTTGCTCCAGCTTTTCCCATGCCTTGTCATAGTTGTCGTTGGTAACTGCGATGTGTTTTATGAGACCCAGCGCTTCACCACCCAGATAAGACTTCAGATAATGAAACTTTGGCACTTGCTTAAATTCGCTTGTTTGTCTACTGCACCTGAGAACAAGTCGCTAAATGGGACCCAGTCCTCATAATTTCCAGTGAATGTGGGGATTTTAATTTTCTCAAAATGTAAGCCTGAATTGTCGTCTCCCCAGCGTCAGATGTTGAACGATCGAGTTGCTTCCCCTGCAGGAGTTGGGTTGGCATCGCGCCCTCAACCCCTCTTGTAGCCACTGCTAGCAAGCTATATGCCTCGCAATATTTATCTTCATACTCGCCAAAGTCGATACTGGATCGACAAAATCGGGATCATCCTGGTGTCGGCACAGATCCTCGGTCAGCTCCAAAAAGCTCAAACTTGCTTTCAATCGATACAGGCGATGCTCCAAAGCTTCCTCCGATTCCTTGGCCTCGATGGTTTTGGGTGCGTGTTGTAAGCCCGCGTGATTTGCGACTTACAAAACCACGTTGTTGAAGAATACGCTTCATATCCATTACGTAACTTATATGCACTGGCAAGCGAAACAAATTATCACAAATCGAAATTCAAACTGCAATTAGGCTGGGATCCTGCTGATCCTGTCCTTGATCCGGCTCGAAGGACCAAATTTTAAGTATGGTTCGAAATAAGTGGACTTTATTAATCTTTTTTCCGGTTGAGGTTAGAACTTTATTTGTAATACGATGTACATAATAAGTTTGAGACGTGCTGCAGGCGAGACTGTAGAAATGCAACTAAAACTAAGATAAGAGATCAACGCGTAAGTGAGGCCAGTTTTTGCATCGCTGCCTCCCACACTGTTGCTATGCGTGGGATTAGCTGTCGATCAGTGGGAAGCAAACGATGCGTTCACAAACAAATAGGTGGGTGGAGGGCAGACAATGAAATTACAATGCTTGTCACAAAAATAGGTCTAGCAATAACAAAGGTCATTTAATTCCTAAACAACCACTATGGACTGCAAAATTACTTAAATTAATACATGATCCAAAATTACATTTTAAAAATACTTACGGATTTTTTAATTTTTACCAATCTGCTCATTTTGTCTTCTTTTCCGCCTTCTTCTTGTTTTGAGAATTGAATAACGGAAGTTGGCAAAGTAGCCACATTGTCAAAAGCACATGTGGAAATGCGCGCGTGAGCGGGTTTTGTTTTGCCATGTGCCAGTGTTGGCAAGCCACGGAATCTGTGGCCATGTTATGTGCATTTTGCTTAAAAAAGGAAAATGTAAATTTCTTAAAATCTGTTCAGTCGATTTTGATGAAACATGCATCAAAATGCTTGGAAAATTAATGCCAATCATTTGCACTACCGTGCAAAGTGTGCCATTATCTGAGAGCAGAGATATTAATAAGCGTCGAATTTGTCGATTACCGATTTTCGATTGCTCCGCCACCCGTATCAGTTCAAAATATGAAGCCGAGGCCCCCCCACTGTTAAGCATTTTTTACAAAAACTGTTCAGACGATTGAGCTCCAACTTGGACACACTCTGGAATATATTTATTATAATCTAATATATCGTGCAATGTGTGCCATTTCCTAGGAGCTCAGCAATGGTCACTTAATTTTAAAAGTACATTTTTGGCTGTTTTTTGTATGGGAGTTTTGTGAGGTTGGTCGACTGTTAAGCATATATCTCAAAAACTGTTCAGACGATTGAGCTGAGCTCTTGGGGGCATATTCTTGAATATGTGGCCAAAGTTTTTGCATACCGTGCATATCATGCCATTATCTGAGAGAGGAGATATACCCCAAAATGTACAGAGGCGATTTTTGAGAGTGATTTTTTCACTATCTGCAATGCTCAAACCCACCACCCCGTTAAATAAAACAGTAGTTCCTGCATTTCTTAACAATTTTGCATTTACAGATCTATATTTTTTGATCTGAATAGTGAGAAATTAAAAATTTTTGCAATGTTCCATATTCCACCGTTCCAATTCGATGCTAAATATTCGACTTTATTTTGACGCACATAAAAGATAGACCGAAACCTTGTATGGTCATACTTCATTGTGGCCGCTAGTTCCAGTGACTGGCTCAGGCGCGGAACCAGCGCACTGCCCTTATATATTCTGAGTCCAAGCCAAAGTGAGTCAATTAAAAAGCGAATTACTCATAAACGTATGAATAGTATGAATAGATATTGATCAGCTTTACAGGATACATTCTTGAATGTGTGGCCTTTAAGCTAATATATCGTGCATGTTGGCCCCAACTCTTATATCCGAGCGGTTACGAATCTAATGACAACATGATTTTTTTGCTCCAATTTGTATGGGAAAAGTTTGAGGTTGGTTCGGCCCAACTCTGTGAGCGGAGATATGAACGAAAATGTGTGGGGGCGATTTTTCAGCTTCATTTATTTAATACCCCCAATGCATAAATTATCCCACGGGTTAAATAAAGCAATAGATTAAGCAATTCTTAACAATATTGCATTTGCAGTTTCCAAATTAGTTTAAAAGTTAAGGAATAAATAAAAAAACATAAAATGCTTTAGTTTTTCATTTTCCACCGTTCCAATTCGACGCTAATTACACTAGTTTACAGCCAAAAAGACCCATTTCTACTGAAAATTTTTTTTAGTGTAGTTTGGAATGGTGATCTCAAAAATCAATTTCAAAAATTTTTTCATGGCTCCTTTTTTGAAATATAATTCTTTTTTTTTTTTTGGTAGGGGCACTTACATTTTAAGCCATATCTCACTTTATAATTGTCAGATAGAGTCAAGCAAGATAAGAATCGAAAGGTTATGTCGCTGCCGGTAATCGAGTAGAACATTGTTGATGTGAAACATCTTTAATTTCGGTACGGACGATTTTAGTTGGAGTAAAATTTGATTTGAGCGTCACGTGACGCTGACGGACGATTTTAGTAGGAGTGAAATTTGATTTGAGCGTCACGTGACTCTGACGCCAACTATATTATGTTGCTGTCTTTGCTTTGTGTAGTGGCTCGGCACACGCACACACACGCAAGATGGTTGGAGTAAAAACTGATTTGAGCGTCACGTGAGACTGAAGCCAACCATTGCTGCTGTCTTTGTTTTGTGCAGTGGCTTGAGCGTCACGTGAGACCGAAGCCAACCATTGTTGCTGTGTTTGCTTAAGCAGTGGCTCGGCACACCCACACAAGACGGGTGGTAGAGTGATGGCAGAAGAGAGAATTGGGTGGAATCTTATCTGGGCGCGATCTGGGAGGGATCTTGGAGCGATATGGGTGGGATCTGTGTGGGATCTGTGTGGGATCTAGATGAGGATCTGGGTGGGAGCTGGGCGAGATCTGGCAGAGTACTGGGTGGGTTTTGGGTGGGAATGGGGGGAAATATTTGGGTGGTTTCTGGGTGGTTTCTGTGTGGGATCTGGATGAGGATCTGTGGGGAGCTGGGCGAGATCTGGCTAAGATCTAGTTGATCTGGGAGGGTTATGGACGAGATCTGGGAGGGTTATGGACGAGATCTGGGTGAAATGGGGGTAAGATCTGGGTGGTTTCTGGGTGGGATCTGTGTGGATTTGGATGAGGATCTGGGTGGGAGCTAGCGAGATCTGCTGAGTACTGGGTGGATCTGGGATGGGTGGGATCTGAACGGATCTGGGCAAGATCTGGGTGGGATCTGAAGGGATCTGGTGGGATATGGATGGAATCTGAAGGGATCTGGTTGAGATCTGGGTGGGATCTGGTGGAATCTAGATGGATTTGGAAGGGATCTGGGTGGTATCTGTTAGGATCGCGACGAGATCTGAGGGGATCTGGGTGGTATCTGGGTAGGATCGGGGTGAGATCTGGTAGGATCTGGTGGAATGGGCGGGATCTGGGTGAGATCCGGGTGGTATCTGGGTGGTATGTGGATCTGGGCGAGATCTGGATGGAATCTGGGTGGGATCTGGAAAAGATCTGGGTGGGATATTTGTCTTCTTTCGAAAGAGTGTCCTTGCTGAATTATATACTATTGACAGAGCTTGTGATTTGAAAATAAGCTATTAAACTTATCATCATGTTTCACATCAAAGACTCGTGAGTGCTAGCGACACTCACATCTTTTTTTTTTTAAATCGGTTCATTAGTTTGAAAAAATCGATTTTTTGCTCGAAAATTCATTATTTTTTCTACATAAGAACCGCACTTCTACGAAGAAAAACAGATATCGATGATCAAAATCTGTGAACAAACACAGGAGCTGTAAGCAAATTAGTGCAAAAAAATGTGATATTTTCCTGAATATTTTAAAATAAATTTTCGTTTGCTTCGACTTTTGTTCCGTTTTTAATTTTTATTTTGTTCTGGCTTTTCGTTTTTTTTTTATTTGATCACAAAAAAAACAAAGTAATAATGTAAATTTTTGGGAAACAACAATATACTCAAATTAGACTGTCTCTCCCACTCAATTTTAATCCATTAAGGTACGTGTTACACGATTTTCCTCACAAATACCCTTATTTTCTTCGTAAAAGTGCGATTCTTAAGTAGAAAAAAATAAAAATAATTTTTTTGTAATTTTTTTTATTTTTTTCTTCGTTTAAAAATGAAATTTCTTGATTTTCGAGCAAAAAAAATCGATTTTTTTCGAAATATTCTTGGTTGTTGAATTCAAACTAATAAACCGATTTAAAACAATGCTCCATGCAATTACTGACAGCTCCATTAACTTTCGATTTATTTCTTACTTGACTCTATCTGACAATTATGAACTGAGATATGGCTTAAAATGTAAGAGTAACTACCAAAAAAATTTAAAAAATTAATATTTGAAAAACGGAGCCATGAAAAAATTTTTGAAATCGATTTTTTAGATCACCATTCCAAACTATACTAAGAAAAATTTTCAGCTGAAATGGTTCATTTTTTTTTATTTTTGTAACCTAGAGTTATCGGACGCTATTTTGACGTACATGCTAGTTGTATGTGTACTTAAGTGAGGGAGTCGATTGTAGCAAGCCGATGAAGTCACACGTACATTTTAAGTTCTACATATGTATGTAATTCACATTTAAGTTTATTATTCGTTAAAATAAACAATCATATTATTATTAGTGAAATCTGGAATGAGTGTCTAAATGGTTAACATTAAAACATAAGAATCTCCTGATTATTAAGGCATTAAATACACGATTCTTAAGTTAAGCTTGGTATGGAGATACCCGCGAAATACCCGCGAAATGAAAAAGTCCATATAAAAAAAATGATTTCGCACGGATTTCGCAAGTTGCTGTTTCGTGAGTTGGTATGGAGTTCACGCGCGAAATTGGCATTTCGATATCACAGCGTTGCCAAGTGATGTGAGATGATTTCGAAGGTGTGAAATATATGTAAAACATATTTTTCGTACTCTACATGGCGGTAGACACTCATATACATACAAAAGTTGTGGCGCGGAGTTTTTAAATGAGTAGGAAAACTATACAAAAACATTAAAAAGGCTGAACATCTTTTCATTGGAGGAAAAGGTGATGGCGGCTTGACAAAAAAGATCTGTAAATGTATAGATATTTATTGAGTTTAATTATGCTATTCACAATTGATTGTTTTTTCTAGGAGATCATTGCAATGCGGCTTGGGATTCGTTAAAGGACAGCGCCACTGTTCGCTGGCGGCGTCCTAAGCACGCCAAGAGTGAAAGCGGTGGTGGTGTATCCATCACAACGATGTGAAGTGGCGGTTAGCTCCACTTGTGTCGTTTTGAGCCGGATGAGCCGCAAAACTTTTTAATGATCAGACTTGGGATTTCTTTGTCGCCGCAAGTCGTGGACAACATCTTCTAATCCATGATATTGCATTATAAGTACATAACGTCGAGATGAAATGGCCACAACAGTCGATTCTGCCATTTCCCTAGTCGTGTCCAAAGAGCACCAATTGCTAATTGGAGCAATGATTGAAAAGTTACATAAAGCGTAACGATGAACCTAAAAACGATTTTTTCGCGATTTATTTAAGTTATACAACTGCCTCCACATGGATCTTCACAGGAAGTAAGGATTAAACAAACACTGCCGAACCCTAGGTGCCTTCACTAAAGCTTCTTACAAATCACATAAAGCTATTGCTGCACAACTATTGCATCATTAAAGGCCACCATAAACATTCGCTGTTAATTATTTTAAATTGTCCCGCCAAATTAAATTTGAAAACAAAGCAACTAGAGATGAGCTACTGAACAGAGATTTCGCACACTTTTCGCAAGTATCTCCATACCAAGCTTTAACCTCATTTTGGCATTTATTTAGATTAGGCTCCAGAACTGGTTCCCATTTGCATCACTCGCAGCGGCGGCAATGGCATGGTGGTACCATCACTGACAGGTAAATGAGCAGGGGGAGGGGCTAAAGGAAACCGCGCTCAAAGAGAGAGAGAGAGAGAGAGAGAGGGGGGAGAAATAGAGAGTGCCTCGGTATTCGGGGACAGCAGAGCAGTGTTGCCAAATCAGCTTTTTGCCCGTAATTCTGGCTTTTTTTAAGCCGTATTGCGGGAAAAGGTTACAAAATGCGGGGAGCGGAAATTCTGGCTTTTTT